>CM074287.1:7678784-7763784 GCA_037194245.1 Opsariichthys bidens | reverse complement strand
CTATACAACAGTAGTGAATAGTGACCTGAGGCCGTCAGTCAACCAAATATTTTCTTTTGTGTTCCACAGAAGAAAGCAAGTCAAACAGATTTACAACGACATAAGGGTGAGTAAATAAATCT
Organism: Opsariichthys bidens; assembly: GCA_037194245.1. Lineage (NCBI taxonomy): Eukaryota > Metazoa > Chordata > Actinopteri > Cypriniformes > Xenocyprididae > Opsariichthys > Opsariichthys bidens. The sequence goes on along the minus strand of CM074287.1, from coordinate 7,763,662 downwards.
TTGATGGTGACAGTGTTTTAGAAAGACTTTTTTGCAGGCCACACACTTGAAGATTTTAAGCAAGATTTTGGCCCAGATGTGGGGGGATTCGAGAATTGTCGCAACCAACTTCCTCAAAATTGTCGATTGTGTGTTGTCATTACAATTATTTTACCATCCCAAATCGTCAATATCAAACAAGTCACGTTTGATCACGTGAGTTTTGAGATCATGGGCCAGATTTACTAATCGCTTGCGCCAGCACAAACCCTCTTTTGACATAAAAAATTACTGTCTGGATTTACTAAAGACACACGGTGCAAAATTAGTGCTAAAAAAGCGTGGACTGAGTTGTTTTTACGGCTGACCTTTTTGCACATGCATTTGTAGGAGTTTCCATTTCAAAATTTATGGGAGGAGAGTATTTAAATGAATCACGCAATTTACTAATGTTCACGCTAGTCAATTTACTGGTATTTGTATCTGATTAAACTTGTGCCAAAATATACTGAACGAAACTTTTCAAGAAACTAATGAAAATATAAATTTAAACTGAATAAAGTCTTTGAGACTTTTTTCCTTTGCAGATATATGCTTACAAATGCATTTCCAGAGTTTAATTTACGCTTCTAAAATTTTCCTTTACAATCCCCAAGTTTTCATTCGCCATCTGCCACAAATTTCTGGTGGGGGTGGGGCTAAGAGTGGTGTGTTCTTATTGGCTACTGAGTTTTTGATGGACAGCTTCTTGACCTGGAAGTGAAGACGTCAGTGTTGTGTTGGCATCATGTGGATGTGATCGTCTGCAAGCGGCCTCCTATTTCATTTCAGTGATATAAAGATAGGAGTTTATTTATTTAGTATATTATTTTATCTGATGCTACACTATGTTGAGATGACTACTTATGAATAGCACATATGATCATTTTTACCATCAATCATCATCGTTATCAGGATACTAGATGCTTGTGGTAAGTCATTATATAAAGTCCACAATATTAAACAGCAATGTTGTCTTTATTTAACACAATCATAACAGGATCTTGTTATGTACATACAGTTACAGTCTTTGATTAGATAATTAATAATAATAATAAATATTTGTCCAAATGCAAATCCTAATACATGCAAGTAATTGTGAATGAAAATTTGGTAGTGGTATTACCAGAGATCCACTGTCCCCATCAGACAAGAATCGTATTTTCTTCAAACACATCACCTTTGACTGACTGGAATCTTCAATATTAGTATCACATACATGTATGTGACATTTTCAGCTGTCAAGAAAGTCTCACTCCAACTAGGTAATCAAGGTTGGCAAACCTGGCCATCACACTAATCATTGTTAGCAATACACCATCACAATTAATGATCACCCTAAACCTGCACCCTCCATATACCAGTCCAATAGGACCACATCATCCAGGTCACCCGTTTTCCCTCAAGCCAGAAGGATTTCTGACAGCGCTGACCTACACGGTTGCAAAGGTAGTGGATCCTGCATTTACTTCAATTCGTGTGGCTATACAGAAATTTTTCCATCTCTGGTCTCCACACCCTGAGTTTAGCCCAAAGATGGCTACAACCTCTGAGCACCATCCAGAAGAGGCTCCAGTCCCCGAGTTCTGCCCAGAGATGGCTCCAGCCCTTGACCAGATTCCAGTGATGGCTCCAGCCCCTGACCTGTGTTCGGTGATGGCTCCAGCCCTTGAGTCCGTTCCAGAAGGTTCTCCAGAGAGTACAGCACTGACCGTTATTGCCATGGTCATTTTGTGAGTTTGGGCTGCACACACATCACCTCCAGCCCTGCAGATGCCTCCCTGGCTTCCTGAACTCCCGGCACCAACCTGGCCCCATGAATTACCTTCACCGTCCTGACTCCCTGAACTGCCGGTGCCGCCTTACTATTCTGCGAAGCCATTCCCTCTTCAGCCTCACCCCTATGGACTTCTATGACACGAGGATGCAATTTCACATTTTATGTTCTGTTTTCATTAAGTTTTTATTGTGTTGTGTTTTATGTTAAATCTTCTAGTCAGTTAATTAGTTAATTTCTCCTCTGTTCTCACCCTATTTGTTTCTATGGTTACTAAGTACTAATTAGGTTCCTCAGTTCAGGTGTGTCTAGTTAGCCCTCAGTTTGAGTTAGTTCTTTGTCCTGTATCGTTTTGTTGGTGTCTCCTGTTATCTCCTGCGTTTTGATTAAAGACTTTGTAGCAGTACTTCCTTGTGTTGTCACAAGAACACACCAAATCTGTGACAGTTCTCACCGCCAAACAGAATCGTGTAATGTGCGTAATTATAAAGATCATAATGTTAAAAACTGTCCTTATGTATGTGGTTAAGATTTGAAAGTTGTCTGGTGTGTCCCAGGCTTTAAAGAGATCTTTTTAGAGATGCGATGTTATAATCTTTACACAGATTAACAATCAAAAAAAAAAAAAAAAAAAAAAAAAAAACCCAACAACCTACTTGAGTACACAGAACAACCAAAAGGCTTACCCCATAGGTCATATTTTCTAAATGACAGCATGTGCGTGGCAACATAACCCTGGAGTATTGATGACACAGAGTGATAGCTAAGCAGATTGTAAATGCAAGCACAGACATCATACTGCAGAGCTGGTTAGAACATATTCCACAGAACTACCAGTGACACACAGGCGAATGATGCAACACTTTCATGCCACAAGGAAACTATTGCACTCACACACACATACGCAAGAGAGATGACAGCCCAAGAACCCCAAATCCCCTTGACTAATCCCACACCATCACAGAAAGAGAGAGAAATATAGAATTTAATAAAAAGAATGGAAGGAGGATTAAATTAAGGCAATGTGGAAAAAAGCCCAAAGTGCACGATAACTGCTGTACTGATGAAACGTTCAGCATCAGCATCGTCTGAAAAAATGTCCATGGCTATGATGCACAAATGTAAGAAAGACCAATCACAATTCAGTATGCAAATGACTGCATGACGGGGGACCAATCACAATTCAGTCAAATTTTCATGGCTAACGTTTCTTTATGTAGGATGGAGATTTTCTTTCCTCTTCAAGGGGAATTGTTTTTTTTTTTATGTTAAAACAGTTTCTTGTATCCTAGTTAAATATGCACATACAACTGTTTGAAAGCCATTTATTAGTTGTAAACACTGTGACATTTTCATTGCTCTGTTTTTTTTTTTTACCAGGGGTGCGTTTCCCATATAACGACGCTGCTAAACTACAATACTATGATGTAATGTCAAGGAAAAACTATTTGCTAAAACCATGGAAACATAACATCTGTCGTTCAAACACTTGAACTTGCTGGACAAAGCTCCAAATACACAACTTTCCAACACTGTTTGCAAACGTTCTTTAGAACTATGCTTTCGGGAAACAATGAATATTTGAACTATGTTGGTAATGATGGAACTAGCATACCATAGTTGGCTAACAATGCTTTTGAGAAGCCCAACACAGGAAGAAGTTAGTTGTTATAGTATAGTAATAATACATAGTTAGACCAGCAGCACTGAATAAAAAAATAATTAACTTTAATATATGCTATTTAATTCATTAATTTACACTGTAACACACATTTCCTTATTAATCATTTTAAACCTCCAACAGAGCACATGCTAATCACCAACCTAAGTGTGTGCTAATCATTACATTTGTTCAATCAAGAACGCATACACTTTAATTATCTCGAATAACTCTACAGTTTCAATTTTTAATGTTGTGTTTGATATATTAAGTCCATTACAGAACAGGTTACTGTACAGTTAATAATCTTAATTGTGATGTTTTATTTTTTTATTTTTATTTTTTATTTTTACAATTCTGTAGACTTGTATCTGTTGCCCCTGAGGTACCGGATCCGTAAAATTTAAACAGGCTATTTTTTTACTGCTGCTCTTTTACGACCTCTTAATGTAAATGACCTCTGTTTTGATCGGCTAAACAATGGAATACATACGGTCCAGATTTTTAATCAGGGTGTATTGAAAGTGTTTTGACATATGTTAATGAGCCTATGGTTGTGATGTCATAATCATGATGATTTTTCACGTCAAACATACATTTGTCGAACATTGGCATGGCTAGCAGCATTATTATGTCAATTTACAGGTTGTGTAGGTTTAGTATCTACTGTAACACTACATTACATACATTCATTCATTTCAACTGCATTTGCATTTGTTTATACAGAAATAAAAAAAAACAAATGAAACCCTGTCTTTTTTTTGTTGTTTTTCTAGCATATGCCCCTTTCATTTCTGCCGGTAAACTTGCAACAGAAAGTGTATTGCTTCAAAATAAGGGGTATATAATCTAGATGGCAAGTGTCAAAATGTGCTTGTGATTTTACTTGCCCAGATATTTGCAATATCAAGGCAGCCTGTCATTTTATACCAGAATGCCTTGAACTTTGCCATGTCATGTGGCGTGACCACCATTGCCAAAGTGAGCAGGCACAGTTAGATGCCACCAACCCCTGTGTGAGTGACAGGAAAAACGGAAGGACTGAGAGAGAAGGAGTGATAGAGAAATGGGCAATAAAGTGGCAAGACGTGGCGGGTGATGCGGAGAATGAAGGGAACTTGAATCAGAGGAGAGAATTGAAATGAATTTGAGAAGGAGATTGTCTGGCAGGTGCACAACGAACTGCATGCATGGAAGAGAGCGTGAACCTGGATGAGGAAGAGTTGAGAAAAATGTGTAAAAAAAGAAGGAATATGTAAATAAAGCTATAATATTATATTATATATATATATATATATATAAATACACACACACACAAAAGCTGGTAACGTTGATTTGCAATCTTGCTTGGAGCGGGAGCGAGTAGGACTCGTTGCATTGGTGCCGTGACCCGGATTGGTGATGTTGATGAGTGATGTTTAAGGGGATGAGTGTAACCGAGGCAAGCTAGTAAGAGCTCTGCAAATAAAACGTACTCCCCTAGCCTCAAGAGGTACGCAGGCAATTGATGCTAGAGCCTGCAGTCTTTAGTTTCCTTGGTAGTGTGCTTGCCTCCCATACCAAAAAGAAAAAAAAAAACAAAATGCAGGTTTGAATCCTGTGCAGAGCGGGCCGAGTACAACCAGTGAGGATTGCTATATAATATATAAAACTGTCCAACACAGTGAATATAATGCTGATTAAATGTTTCGTTTAGTTGAGTGAATGAATGAATGAAAATGTTCAGGACTATTGTTGTTTTGGCATAAAATACTATTGTTATTCATATCAATTTTTAATAAAAAATGTATGTACATCCAACTTTTAAAATCCAGTTTCATTTGGAGCACATAAAACACGCAGAAAGAGGGGGAAAAAAGGATGCATTTAGAAGAACAGACAGATATATGGAGATGCTCAGAGCAGGGCTGGAGTCGCTGCAGCGCTGATCTGGACAGTATAATAAGTGGGCTTACGGATCAGTGCTCAGCCAATCCCACAACCCCTATCAAACTGACAGCGTGCAGCACATATGTTACACACCGCTGCCTCTCACACACACACACACACACACACAGACACACACGAGGAGATGGAGAGCAGGGCTTGCAGGTGAAGCTCTTTAATCAGTAACATGGATTTATTTTCAAACATTCACTCACACATACACTGGACTGGGAATATGTGAATATGTGTTGGCTGGTTAGTTGGACGTGGTCCGTTCGGAGGGGTTGGGGTTTTTTGTCCTCCTCGGTCCGTTTAGCGTGGCGCCCGGTGTGTTTGCAAAGCTAAGGCTGACCCTGTCTGCAATGTATCTGGAGACCAGAAATTTAACTAAACAAGTGAGGCTTTTGAAGTAAAGTCTAAAAGAGGATTACATAATGACAGGATGCTTTCTTACACACATACACACACACACACGTGGGGTTTTCGTGTATTATGGTGACTTTTTTTCAGAAATAATGATTTTATACTGTATAAACTGTATATTCCATTCCCTAACCCTAAACCTACCCATCACAGAAAACCTCCTGCATTATTACATTTTCAAAAAAGATATATATATATATATTTTTATATATAAGCTGTTTTCCTAATATAGGGACTAAAAAATGTCCCCAGAAGGTCACCAATTACTGGTATAATTATGTTTTCGACAATTGGTACATTTAGACAATGTAGGGTTTACCAGGACCACAAACACACACACAGGTTTGTTCTGCTATCTTAGTGAGGACATTTTTATACTGTACAAACTGTTCATTCTCACCCCCTACACTAACTCTACCCCTAAACCTACCCATCACAGAAAACATTCTGCATTTTCACATTTTTTTAAAAAAACAGTATGTTTTTAAAGCTATTTTAATTATGAGAACTCATGTAATGTCCTCATATTTCATGTTTACGTCGTGATACCCGTGTAATATCCATGCCATTATACAAATTTGTGTCCTCATAAATCAGGAAAACATGCACACACACGCGCTGAGATCACATTCAGCTGCATGCACTCCAACATTCACACATATACACAACACGAACATACAATATTACACATGCCAAGTGACGAGGGATATAGTATTGATTTTGGACATATAACTAAGAAACAAACTACTGCAGTTTGTTTGTTTGTTTTTTGCTGCTCAATTTGGCAGGCAGATCAAATAATCAGTCAAGAAAGAGATGTTAAAATCATGGCAGGTTATACATAGCTAGAAGCTATGTTCAGCATATTACTCCTAATATTAATATTAATTCCTACTTCTTCAGTATATAATATGTATACAGTGTACAGTATGCAGATTTCCCAAACTACAGGACTATTTTTGCACTTCTGTAATGTGGGTATGTAAACAATTGTAAGAAAAAAAATAAAAAAATAAAATAAAAATGTTTAAATATATGAATACATTAATATTCATTTATGTTAATGTATAACAGATTATGATATGTATAAGCAGCATAGGATTCAGTATTTCATTTTCAAAACATCAAGAAACACAAATATACAAAATCATACATAAATAAATACCACAGGCCAAAGATAGACATGCATGAAACACCATAGAAAGAATAGACTGAGTACTAAATGAAAACATGAAGGAAAAATTGATGCAAAAAAAAAAAAAAAAAAAAAAAAAAAAAGTGCGCGGGCGCTAACACGGAGTAGGAAAGAAGAAACAGGCAGAGCAGCTGAACGACGCCGATGATGTGAAAGGAGAACAAGGAAGACCGGAAAAGAACGCGCGTGTGTGTGTGTGTGTGTGTGTGTGTGTGTGTGTGTGTGTGTGTGTGTGTGTGTGTGTGGGAGGTGTGAGAGAACCGGAGGAGGAGAGATTCACACTGAATTTGTGAGAAGAGGAAAGAAAAAGACAGAAAGAAAGAGAGAGAGGGAGTTCAATCCAATCCAGAAGGTCCCTCCCACACATAAAACACATTCTCATCAAGACTACACACACTCTCATGAGGAAATCTAGCACCACCACCACCATTTCATGCTAGTTTACAGACACTTCATACAACTTGTTTTTATATTGCTCTAAAAAAATCCTAACTACATTTTCATTAGGAATGCAATGCATTTACAAGTCTTTCGTTTGGCTCTCCACTCTTGTTCACAGGGTCGGACACCAATCACAACTGAATTAAGAATGATGTTTAAATTACAATTCAATTCCAATTGAATTTGAGTTGAGATGGCAATTAGTAAACAGAATGGGAAGTAAAATTAAATGGAATGAAGTTCATTTATTGTAACTGCTGTGAGTCGTTCATTTTTAATAGTGCATTTCACTTTTCAGTGTGAATTACACAAACAAATTGACTTGACATGTGAATTCATGTTTGAAATGTCACATTTAGATATTCGTATTTATAGGAAAGTAATATTAATAAAAACTCGAACAATAATAAAAACACCACCTTTTGGTGTCAGAGAGATTTGATTTTTTAAAGGTATGTTTGTAAATTTTTTGGCTCTCTTGCGGTAAAAACACATTTAGCGGTACACATTTAGCGGGAAAACATTGTTTTGGTTGTGCTACGGGTCTGTGTGGATGAATAAGGTTCTTTCTTATAACTGGAGAGATTATCTTACTCATACAGGGACATTTTTGCTGAGATATGTTGAATTTTAGGGGCATATAACTGCATTCTATAGGCTACATCACGCAGTGAGTTGTTGCCCTGTCTCATGTCAATCAACTTTATGAAATGTAAAATGAACTACGTAGGTCAGAGGTGGGGCGAGTGAGTTAATAATTTAACTCATTTTTGCCCCCATAACTAATTAATTAATCTTGCGGTTTAACCAAATCCACCACGTGCTTTAGGGAGTCTGTTAAAACTCAATGGGTTCAGGGGAGGCAAAAGAGACACGGACTCCCACTGGTGTCGCTGCTGATCAGAGTTAATAGAGGAAAAAAAGAGTGATTTATACACTTTTTAATGGCACATTTTGTAATATTGTTCTATTTTTGCAATACAGAATATTTTCTCATCCACTGTCTCTCTTGCTTCCTTAGAAGAAACACTCTTCCACAGTTTCCAGAAAAAAATATTAAAATTATTTCTGAAGGATCATGTGACACTGAAGACTGGAGTAAATTCAGCTTTGCCATCACATGAATAAATTAGTTTTTAAAATATTTTAAAATATAAAACAGTTTTGCAATTTTATATATATATATATATATATATATATATATATATATATATATACACACACAGACACGCACACACATATACACACACTTTTTTTGTATTTTGAGAAAATACATTTGATTTACAAATAAAGTTTTCTTTCAAAAACACAACATCTTTATCAACCTCAAACCTTTGAACAGTAGTTAATCCCATGAATTTAAAGAGAGACAATTCTTAATTTCTTAATTCTTAAAGTCTGTATTTTGTATGATCATGCTTGCTTAATATAATATAATAGTATATTAGTTTAGATTATTTTAAAAATTGTATGAATTTGCATATCTTTTTGGATGGTTCTTCAAATATTTTTGCATGTATAAAATGCAACACACAGAGATCTTGGAGACAATCCTACCTCTATTCTCCTGACAGAGCTTTGAATGGTTTTGATTGACAGTATGGGTGGCATCAGCAGACAGACCAATTAAATGCATTTGCATACAGCTCAGAGAGAGAGAGAGAGAGAGAGAGAGAGAGAGAGAGAGAGAGAGAGAGACTTTCGTGTGTGAGTGTGAGAGAGAGCCTATATGCATATGAATTATACTGTGGGGACAAGTGTTTGTATGTGTGCGTGCTTATGAAAATGCTGGCATGTGTGTCTTGTCACAGGCAGTAATTAGTGCAGACAGTGTTTTGATGAGCGGATATACTGCTGAAGCTTACTTAATGAGAGTCTCTGGGTGTGTTTCCGTGCGTGTGTGCGTGTGTGTGTGTGTGTGTGTGGGTGTGCGTGTGTGGGTGTGCATGGTAGAGACAGTTGGTGAAATAACAAGCTTTAGCTCTCGCAAACACCTGCGCCTACAACTTCCATGACCTCTCGATGCAAACAGGTTATGTGACCCTGTGAATTCCATCAGAAATAACATGCGCTTTTTAGGCCTTTAGTGTAGGTAAGTAAACAAATAAATAAATACTCTTTTCCATATAATGGAAGTGGAATGAAAATGGGGAGATCCAATTCGAAAATATACATCATAATCAATACAATCAGTGTCTTATACAATAAGTTATCTGAAATCCTAGGACAGATTTCTATAAAGAACAGACCAAAAATTATGTTTTAAATCTTTGGTCAACTGTCTCTTTAAGAGCATGCGATTGCATAAGACTTTTAATAATCATTCCTTTTTTTGATTCAGTCTCTGAAGTGTTCCATTAAACTTGTTTAATAAGCCTTTGATCAGTCAAAGGTCTACATTTTAATACTTACACACTATTTATCTGCTGCTAAACATTTATTATTTTATTTTATATTATATCATATTTTATTTTATATTATTTTATTTTTTATATTATATTATTTTATATTATATTATATATTATTTTATGTCATTTTAGTAATAAATAAAAATTCTTCATTATATTTATATGAACTTTCTACAAAAGCACATATGTATACAAAAAATTGAATATATATGAAAATGTAAATGCGTCTATAATAACACACTCAAAAAGGAAATAACCAACCCTTGAGGCATCTCTATTTTTTTTATGTTTTATTATTTTGTCGCAGTAAGGTGTGAGTGTGCAGAGCTCACATTTATTTGCCTTTAATATGATTAACAGAGCTGGATTGTCACTCAGCCACAAACACTCAGCTTATCTTGCCTTGCAGAGAGGGCTCTCTGAGTCTCCTTATAACCGCAATCAGGACTCGACTCTTTTGACTGAGCGTCATTCAAAGACTGCTGGCTCTTACTAAAAGACTTGTGAAAACATATCTACACACACGCACACACGTAGACACCTTTAAAAAGAAAAGACAGTTATAGCCATCAAAGCGGAGGATGCATTAAGTGTGTATATTAAGCAGAGTACACACACACACACACACACACACACACTCTCTCTCTCTCACCAACACTCCTACTCGAAAATGTTTGAGCCCAAAGCGACAATAAAGCATTGCCATTACTGTTTTTATTACTGTATTTTTATGAGAAAAAAATTGCTTTTTATGTGCGAGACATTTTCAATTGAAGAGGGGCAAAACTGCTGGTGATTGAAGAAAGTATTGTGTAAACCATGTATTTAGAAAAGCCTTTCCATGAAATCTTTGCAATCAGTGATACTCAAATCTGAAGCCCTGTTTAAAAATGGAACTTTAGTGTTCTACGTGAGAATTCGAGCCCTAATCTGATCTCAGTCAGTGAATTCCCCATGAAAGCTAAAATATACACAATCAGATCTTTTAAATTTTCTCTCCTGTACAAATATGCTACTCTTAACCAGTCTTAAAGGCACAATATGTTAAAACAGAAACAACTAAAACAATGATAGCTATTTTGTTGACTTGATCCCAAATGCCTCCAGTAATGTTTAAATGCAGAGAAATCAGCTATTTCTTTATTGCAGGATGTTTGATCTCAGCTTTATCTTCGCAGGAAAATCAAACCTTGCAACGGCATTTTCTACAATATATTTTAAAACTAATCGCATGCCGGATTGCATCCAGCTTTTATCAAATGATATTCTAATATCAATCTAATAAAAGTTTAATACATTACCTCATCCATGAGCAATTTTTCTGATTGCTTTCCATCGGCTTCGGAGGAGAAGACGACAACTCCCATGATTCCACGCTGATTCGCGTCATCATCAAGCGACACCTTTGTTATTGTTTTGCCTAAACGACCTCTAGTGGCAAAACTTACATACTGTGCCTTTAAGGAACAGTTACAATTTGCAGGGCTAACTAACTAACTAACTATATATATATATATATATATATATATATATATATATATATATATTAGAGCTGCAACTAACAACTTATTTTTTCTGTCGACTAATCTAACGAACGTCCGCGCACATCCAAATAAACTTCTTTGAAATGCAAAACTGATTTTCGTTCGCTCGAAATATTTTCTTATTTGCGAGACGAAGATTTTCTCTTCAACTCAGTTCACAGGCGCGCGAAATGCCCTTTTGCACGTTCAAAATAGGATCTTGCGCGCGCAAAACTTTGGCAGAGATCCAACTCCAAAGGTGGTACGCCATTTCGGTTCTGCAAAGGGAACAAAGGACCGTTTTATTTGGCCTCTGTTTAAAGTATTCCCATACTTTTGATAATCGGGGTCTAGGTTTTTGTGATAGAATGGAACTTTCTCAGTTCCCAGGAGCAGAAGCCGGCATTACGCGAAATGAATGTAAACAGTGTGACTCGTCGACGCATTTCACGCAGCACTAATATATATAACAAATATGCATAAATATGTTATAAAATCTGTTCATTCTATTAAGTCTGATGTTGTCACCATATTTGAATGGATGGATGGGTGGATGTTAATATATTTATGTCAATGATGATTAACATATTTAACAGTCAAAAGGCTACTCTGCCAAACTTACATGGAGACCAGCATTTTGAAGAAAGATTGTGAAGACAAAAAATAATTGTCTTTAAAATGATGTGAATTGTGTGAAAAGTGACTAGGGTCAACTTTGAAACCTGGCTAGTTTGTCGGTAGAATACTCATTATCTAAAAAAATATCTTGATTATGGTAGCTTGTAAGTTTCAATAGCTTCAAAGTAGCAACAGCAAAAGCAACGATTTCCCAACACTGCTTCCGACAAACTTACAAAGAGACAGAGAAAAAGAGAGAGAGGCGGGGGGGGGGGGGGGGGGGGGGGGGATACAAAAACACAAGCACACACAAATCAATCCCAATCTGGAAACCCAGAATGAACTAGTCACATAAAACAGCAACAATTTGATCATCTAACTGAGGCTTCTCACCCTGTAGTGAAAAGTTTAACAAGTGCAAGACTTTCAGTTTTCAGCAAAGCATGTCTAAAGGAACAACGTTGTTTAACTTCCACTCGGCTTGCTGTTAAGAGTCTGTCAGCCATTTTGTAAACACCAGTGAGGCCTAACAGAGTTTTCTGTTGGAACGCTTTGAAGTCTAACAGCGGCTGGCCTCCATTTCTATACGCAGGTTCATCCAGAATGAAATGAAGCAATGAATGACAGAAGAACGAGAGAAAAAGAGGCAGGAGAGAGGGGAGAGAGATATTGAACCCGACAGGCTGAGAGTAAACTTAAATTAAACACACCCAACACTATCAGCTGCAGAAGGAGAAGAGCTGACTGACGGAATGTAGGTATATGAGTGCAAAAGGAGGGAAAATAGGAGGTAGATGGATGTATACCATGTATGAGAGAGACTGAACCCTTGAGTAAATGTGCTTGTGCTTGAGACAGACTGTCAGGACTGCTTGAAGATTTCATTACAAGTCCGCTTTGACTGGCAGCATGTTTCAACATTCACTTTCTCTGTCTCTCACATACGCGGCAATCTCGGCAGCTCACCGGTGCTCAATATCTACTAGTTAATCAATCAATGAAAGTAAATATAGAGCACGGCATTAAGAGAAGGACAATTAGATATCCAGTAAACATAAACATTTCACTGTCAGACAAACAGATCCAATCATGCGGCACCTGAAGAGACTCTCAAGCTGAACTAAACAAAGCGCCATCGTGGTAGACGACCAACTAACAAACAAATACCAGACTTTGTCAAACCATACTTTAAAATAATAGTTTAAATGAATTCATTTAAAATAAAATTGTGGCATCATTAATTCAGCTTCAAGTCATCCCAAGCCCATATGATTTCATTTCTTCCATAAAAGGCAAAGGGAGAAATCGAGGTCAATGCTGTTCTTTCTTTCAATGAAAGTGGAAGCTGACTTATACTGTCGAGCTACAAAAAAGACATAGAAACATAAAGATATTCCAAGTCTTTTGAGGCATTTCATAACTTTGTTAAAGAAATTAAAGGTGAAAATTATGTTCCATTTTAGAGGCATGAAACAGAATTTCCCAACATAGGGTCATTGGAAAAACATGCCTCTAACTAAATTTTCATTTCAGAACTTCAAAAAGTGAACATTAGTGGCAGTAAAACACCAACACAAATTATGATTATAGGGGCACATTTGTGCATGTACTTTTAATTTCAGAAGAGCCACGATACATACAAATACATTTCATTTTCAAACTGCCGCGAAATATACAAGTAGTAATATAATGTAATATTAATGCAGAAATGTCGCCATACACACTTTTTTACCAGTGAGCCTGATTTGTAATGGCCAACATCATCATCGTTTCAAACGCTTCCCTATAGCTTCCACAGTTGGTTACACCACCCGGCCAGATATGAAGGTAAATCAGCTTGAGAGCTTGAAGATGTGAATTTGAGAACTTGCACTGTAAATATTTGTACTTGTACTTGAAAATTTACACTCACAGCTCTAATGTGAAAACCTGTAAAATAAAAATCTGCACTCGCAGACAATAGTCACAACTGTATTCTGAATTTGAAGTAGTAGTAGTAGTAGTACTAAAGTAGTCACAAATGTGCAAAATGCCATTCGCAGACACACATCGACAGACACAAACTTATCAAATTTGTCACTGCAACTTCAGTTCAATAATTAGTAAAGTAGTATTAAAAACAGAATAAAACATCCACACTAATTTTCTCCTGCCCTAATGAATTGTCACTTATATGGCATTATTTTCCCCACGGTACATTTCCCGTAACTGAGAAAAACACATTCATAATATTCATTTTGAGTTACTGCAAAATTATACAAGAACCTCCAAATAGTCCTGAATTAATGTAGTCGTTACAGCGACTCATCAGTGAACGTAGGTTTTATTCTATTTTTAATGCTACTTTACTGATTATTAAACCCTTACCGTCTGATCGTTAGATCGATCGCGCGGACGCGGGGCCGAGGGTGACATGACGTCATCGTGTAGAAAAGAAGTCCGATTTCATTGGCTAGGCGCCAACCAATAAAATGACTCCCGCCTTTTTCTCTCTTGCTGCCACTGCTGCATGTGCACAAGTTAGCTATGCATCGCGAAAATAGTTGCAAAAGTGAAGGCGTGAAGATTTGAATTTGCATTGTATTTCTGCGAATGGCATTTTACACATTTGCGACTACTTTTCTGCAACTTGAAATTCAGAATACAGTTGTGGCCATTGTCTGCGAGTGCAGTTTTGCTACTGACATCTCACTGGTTGACCAAATATTGTGTTGACCCTGTTGGATCATTGACACACATATTGCAATTCCATTTAGTGCCAGTAGTGGTCCAGAAATTACTCGTAGCACGTTTAAGTCGTTGTTTGCTGAAAATGTTTCCCAGTCCTCTCAGCTTCAATATGTGCCTACTGCTCCAGGTCTGAAGGCAATTATTTCTAGTCACCAATCACAATGTGACATGTTTTAATGTAAATGTCTGTTAGTCAAAATAAATAAATAAACAATAAAAAGACGCCTTGAGAAGATTTTGAATACAGCACGGCCTATTCTTGAGTTTGAAAGCCCCTTGTGATTGTATACATTTCTCTTTGTATTCCAATAAAGCGGTAAAATCATACAGGTTTGTAATGACACAAGGGTGAGTAGATAATGCCTGAATTTTAATTTCGGGGTGAACGATTCATTTTAATATCTGGCAAATCTGTCAGATGAAATGCTCTTATAATCATATAATCAATGCTCCATAAGCACAACATTAGATGGTATGTGATAAACTTTGAGGAAAAATGAGGCGAATTTCAACGTGGAATAAGTCTTATGTAAAAGAGAGAGAGGCAGACATAGAAAGAAAGATGTGTGTGGGCAGGTAATAAGCAGAATTTTTTTTTTTTTCAATATAGCAGGAAAAGCAACAGCAATATCTTGCACTAATGGTCTTGTTAGCAACAACAGTGGTAATGCACTCCACATCGCACATATTTATGACACACACACATACAGAAAGAAAGAAATAAGGACAGAAACATCTTGAATTGTCCTCAATTTGAACAATGTACAATGAAATACACAAAAACAAACAAACAAATAAATAAATAAGACCTAGTTTTACTAAGGAACTAATTCACACACAGACACACAATTCCAGAACACTGATGTAACAAAGTGACAAATGAATACAAAAGGCAGCAAAGAAATTCCCGTGGGAGCCATTTTGTTGACTCGTCTTGTGAAGTGGAGAAAGCAGAAGTGATTAGATCACATTATTATCTCAGACTGCCTCAGGACCATTAGGGACAAAACACATGCGCACATCAGCGCAGAACACATGCTTTCAGTCAGATAACAAACCCTTACAGCGCTGACAACTCAATCAAACGTACACACATACACTCGCAGTTTGTGGTTTGTTCTCCTTTCATGTTTCTTGAATATCTTATTCATGACCTTTTTTTGTTCTATGAACTGTACCGGCCATCTCTAACATTTTATTGTCATTTTAAGAGCGCTTACAGAAGTTTTTGTAGTGCTTTTAGTGTAACTACTTTGATTAAAACCTGCAAGTCAAGCAAAAAAACTTTTGTAGTATTATTTTAAATCTTGCAATAGTTTATCGTAACAATTTTGCATACTCTATTCAAGCATGCGATGAGGTACGGTAGCTCATTTTCACATATGCAAGAAGGAACTGCATTCTCAGTGTTGCCACAAGGGGCACTACAGTGAGCATTAGCACGTCACTTCTTTTTACTTTTATTTTTTTATTTATTTATTTTTTTGCTACTGTAGGCCTACCTTGAAGATTTTAACATTTAAATATCCTCTCTTGTGAAAAAAAAAAAAACATAAATAAAAGGCCACACATCATGTTCTCACGAAGTGAAAAATACATGGCGGGGGAAAAAGAGGACACTGACAACACATCGACAGATATGGGAAACGGTTTAATATTTAAAATATTGTAATTTTTTAAAGAAGCTTAAACAATAAATGGCGTCTAGTGTCTCTTTAATGTGTCGTGACGGATCGCTGTAGCTCCTTCAAGATCATCTCTTCATACTAGTTCATTTATAGGATCAAATAAACATGAATGAACATCAGAAGAAATGTTGTTCCAAGACGTGAGTACACACAAATTTTCAAGTTCAAGTTCACCAACGTTAATCTACTAACTCCTCTGACTGCTTTGTCGGACAAAATGGCAGATTCAGGGTTATGGTTGGTCAGATTGCTTGTCAATCAAAATGTTTGTGAAGGGTCAATTAATCCCCCCATCCCTACAATTAAAATTACAAAATGAGAGAATTGTTTTGTTTGTTTTTTTTCTTAATGGTACTGAATAGTCGCTTCTGTGTGTGAACTATATAAAGGGCCTGTACCCTGTTAATCCTGCTTAGAGAGAGCAAATGACACACACTCCAAAACACAGTGTATTGAAACAGCATTGAACTAAGAGGCTTACAGGAAAAGAGTCACACACGTCAGCACAAGTGTGTGTGTGTGTGTGTGTGTGTGTGAGAGAGAGTGTGTCGGCATGTGAAGAATCCTGAAGTATTTGTAATCATAATGGTGTTTGTATGAAATAGCAGCACTTGACTGGACAGTGAGGGTTTCTTTAAGTGCACAAATGTTGCGGCGTCGATCCTAACAACAAAACACACACATACACACAGTTGTTGCTGATTCCAACTGATTCTAGTTCAAATTACTAACAATCACCCTTCTTTCTCACTTCCCATTTTGAACATTTTCTTGAACATACATTTTCTTGTGTGTGTTAGGGTTGAGTTGTCTGCTTTGATCTTCTGTGTCCCATAATTACACCCAGATACTGTCACCAAGTCTTCCGTGTTAGTTTAGCAGTTTCATCAACCTTAACAAACACTCATGTGGACTCACATGCAAATACACAGAAAAGAGAGAAAAATCAGTCCCTCCAGAAAAACGCGGGATTTTTTTGTGATTGTTGCGGGCAAAAATCCTTGATAATGCGGCACGTTTTCTTAATAAATGCGATGGAATATGCGGGATATTTTTGCAATTTTATGCGATGAAATTGCGGGAACTTGCAAAAACTGCGGTTTGATGCAAAAGAGGAAAAAAAGGTGATTCCCCAAACACCCTGTTCTCACTAGATACTGCCTTCATGTGAAGAGGCAGGCTTGCTAAATCACAGAATATTGAAGTTCTCATTCTGTTTTATTTCAGACCTTAATCAACACATGGCTCAAAATTACAAAACATTGAGTCAAATAAGTTCTGTAGCTATATTATACTATATAATAATTTTCCCCCATTATCAAGTAAAAGACCGGGAAACTGCTTCGCGCGGTCTTTTGAGCTTATTTTTGTTGGCAAATGAGAATGATCATCGTGCTTCATCATGGTTTCACCGCGGGGTTTACAGATGACGTTCACGTCGCATCATTACGTCACTTCATGAGGTTCCCATGGCAATAGGGGGAAAATAATGGCGCTTTACTTGTGTGAAGTAAACGCAACATTTTTCAACTTTCTGCTAAGATATATGAGACTTTTTTGCAACGAAAATACAGCGATTATGATATCATGCTAGCCCCGCATATTTTTCTGGCTGAAATCGGCAATTTATGCGGCGAAAGAGCGGCATATTTGAAAAAATGCGACCCCCGCACAAATATGCGGACTTTGGCTGATTATGCATGAAATCAAGCGATCGCATAATCGCGTTTTTCTGGAGGGACTGAAAAATAAACTAACAAGAAATAACTTGATTTTTATATTTTCTGAAAATATGAGTGGTGCTTGCTTGTTCAAAACTCCATGTCATGATACTAGAGCAGAGGTGTCCAATCCTGGTCCTGGAGGGCCAATGTCCTACAGAGTTTAGTTCCAGCTTATCTTAGCATACCTGACTTGAAGTTTCTAGTAGTCCTTCATAACATTGATGCAGATGTGTTTAATTAGGGTTTGAGCTAATGTCTGCTGGACAGTGGCCCTCCAGGAGCAAGACTGGACATCCCTACAGTTTATTGCTATGGGGATGCTAGTTCAGGATCCTTCTTCAACATATGGCTGAGATTTTTTCACCAATTGACCTTTTGCGAAGACCCGCCCCGTTTGGTTACTATTGCTATGTTCGACAAGCCATGCGCTCTCACGCCACACATCATGTTCTCATGTTAAAATATTGTAATTTTTTAAAGAAGTTTAAACAATAAATAGCGTATAGTGTCTCTTTAATGTGTCGTGACAGATCGCTGTAGCTCCTTCAAGATCATCTCCTCATACTAGTTCATTTATAGCATCAAATAAACATGAATGAACATCAGAAGGAATGATGTTTAAAGACGTGAGTACACACAATTTTTCAAGTTCAAGTTCACCAACCTTAATCTACTAACTAACCTTGACTGCTTTGTCGGACAAGATGGCGGATTTGGGGTTATGATTGGTCAGATCGCCTCTCAATCAATCTGCCGGCGAAGGGTCAATTGTATTGCTCCCTTAGCAGGAATCAAATCTCTGGAAACTTGGAGGCAACAGCACATCAGTCAAGCTGCTTTATTTGATGTATCATTCATGCTTGCTGTCCAAACATACTATATGCCAAATTTAATATAAATGGCCCTATTTTAACAATCAAAGTGCATGGTCTGAAACGCATAAAGTGCACTTAGGGCATGTCCAAATCCTCTTTTGCTAATTTAAAGACGGAAAAACTGGCCAGATGCACGGTCCAAAAGGGTTGTACCTAGTCTGCTAATGAGCCATGGGTGTGTTTTGGGTGTAATGTGCAATAAACGAATAAGAATCTTACATGGCGGAATTTGCAAATGGAAATACTGAACGCAATTCTTTTTATTTTTAATATTTAAAAATGTTTGTGTGCTGCCTTGTGTGTGTAACAAGCAGGATATTAGGTGCATATTATTAACTTTTAAATAAAAAAATAAATACTGCGCCATTGACTTTAGACCACGATTTTGTTGGTCGTTTTCAGTTGCCTAAAAATAGCAATGAGCCTGAACACACCTCGTTTCAGACCAGCACGGGCAAACAGATGTGCACGAGTGCATTTGCTATTTAAACAACGTGACGCTGGATGTGAAAATGATTACTGCGTTGGGCTGAAAATAGCAAAAAAAACACTTGCATCATGCCTGGCATCACATTGAGCAGAGTGTATGATAGGGCCCGTAGTATTAGAGGCTAATTCAGATCTGAAAGTTTTAAACAGGGAGGTGTGCAACTTCTCTGACATGCTGTACTATAGAACGGGAAACAGCAGTCTGCTCTTTCTCACCCTCACGCTGTGGGAGAAAACACTATAATTTTTAATCCTTTTAAAATGTGTCGACAGGGTCGAGTCTCCAGCCGTTAAGATAATGCTCGTCTCTCTGTATCTGTTTCTCTCATGGCCTCTGTCTGGGGCTCTTTCTCTCCATCTGTTGCTCTCGCTTTCAAAATTTCTTGCCTTGTCTTTGTCTGTGCATCTCTTTTCATTTCTCTCTATCTGCCTTCGTCGCCTTTCCATCACTTCCTCCGTGGGCTTCCGAAGCATTTCTTTGAAATGCATCTAATTAGCGCGGGGCTTGTCGTGCGGGTTAAATTAAATTGCAGAGATACACAGAGGATGGAGGTCAATAGCTCCATAAAGACCGGCAGAGCTGATAATTGGGCTGGCTTCTCTTTTCCGTGCATGATCAAAATGCCAGTGGACAGAGCGTTGTCTGCCTCGGAGAATGTCTGGGAGAGAGACTGAGACTTTTCTTTCTTTTTTTTTTTTTTTTTTTTAAGATAAAAAAGAGTATTTATTTTTAGAAAAATGAAAGGGCCAGACAATCACATCCTGCCTCTCTTTGGGTCTAAATACCAACCTGTTAAGGGACAAAGTTGGGTGTGTAAGAGAAAAATGGTAAAAGAGACCAGGAGGGAAAATTAATGAGCGTTTGGGCTAAGCAATACAAAATTTTTATGTGTGATGGTATAAATGTGTCGGCTGTAGAGATTTTGTTATACCATCTATACCGCGTCCAAGGAGGACTATGGAAGAGAACATTAAATGTTGGCATTCCCATTCATCTTCAAGACAGATGCTCAGGGTGGCACAGAACATCCAAGAAGTTTGAATGTATCTGCATGGCTATCAGTGAGTAAAAGCGCAGTATGCTCTTGACAAATGAGAGCGATGAAGAGTATTGTGAAAACCACAGAGCGTCTCCCAAACCAATTGAGAGCTTTTGATTAAGAGTAATCTAAAATGACTTGACTGACCCAGTTGCTAACCACTTATCACAACCAGCAAACACCCACTAGGATGTTAGCAGCTAACATCACACTAAAAACCACTTAAAAACATTGGCAACTGCATAGCAACACCTTAACAACCACCTAGATCGCCCTAACATTGCTACATTTGTATTATTCAAATGTAAAAATCTATTATCAGTTCTAACGTTTTAAATCTATTTATTTTTTGAAGTATGAGTGTGTTTGAGTGTGTGTGTGGAGGGGGGGGGTATAGTAAAGTGTAGGACATTGTGAAGGTGAAAGCAGGGTTATCTTTAGGTTTTCAGCAATCACGTTTCAAGCAAAAAAATAATAATAATGATAAGTTGATAACACAATTCAAGTAAGTACTTTTCATTTGCTAATTTACTGCATGATTATTAAATTGATATTAATCAATAAAACAGTATATTGTGAAGTATTCCGTTGCTTTGAAATACAATTACTCATATCCTAAAGTGCATGAGAGAGAGAGAGAGAGAGAGAGAGAGAGATGGTTTGAGGGCTGAAAGCGGTTTGAGGCGGAGAGCAACGTGTCACGCTGCTCTCACCTCTAAAAGTCACGGAAATGCCAGGTCACCTGCTCTCGTACAGAGAAATCAAACGAACGTGAGGGTGTGAGGTCCTCCAAGATCACAAACCCACACACACATCCATTCACAAGCTCCAAACACATCACTCGCACCTTTCTTACTGACAGGGCTGTCGACAACTCACTTCCTCGACGGGCTTTGATTGCTTTGTTATGACTGCCCTCGTCCCCCCCATTCCCTCGCTACTGCTCCCTTTTTGATGATTATTCTTTAATAAAGCATCTCTTTGAAGAGCTTTGGCTCATACTCCTGTTTGCTGGCGCAGGTTGATGACACAGAAGCTCAGAGACTGTCACCAGAACACAACATCACAGAGGCCTTGGATAGTCTGAAGTCTTTAAAAAATTCATTAGTGACGTTAATAATTAAGATATATGGAAATGACATGCACTGCGGCCTGGGTGAATGATTAAGTAGGCAACGTGATCTACAGCAATGAGGGCATATACATAATGTTTATATTCCACATTTTCATTAATCTCTGGAACAACGTCACGAAAAATCTCATATCCTACATTGTGTTCTTGGTAACTTTAGTGTTGTAGTAAAAACGGCATTCATAAGATACATTGAAAATACATTGCCTTGTATCTACAAAACTGACCCAAAAAACGGTAACATCATATTTTTGTAGTTGTGCCATTGAAGTACCTTTGTGTAGTTCAAAACAGTTTTGGTAATAATTTAATACTGTGGTATATAGTACCATCACACTACCTTCTGATCCCATGACAGTAACACAACCACTTTTTTTGTACAAGTAAAATGGACTCAAAGGGTGTTTCTTGCTGCATTTTGATGTCCATGCACTATACTACGATTCAAAACTATAAAATACTATTTATTTATTTATCTTTTGTCAAAATCTATGATTGTTGTCTCGTAAAATTGTATCAGAATAGGTAGCAGTCCTACTTTTAGCAACAGAGAGAAAGGCAATTGCAACTTGCAGTATGTATCGTTCATGATTCGCACAAGTTACAGTACAGCAGAACAGAAGAAATATGTATTCTCAGTGCAAAATCTCTCCTTCACACTCACCGTCTCACAACCCCCCACACACAGAGATAGGCCACTGAGAGCCCTTTAAAGTTATTGTTTACTATTGATCGTTGAGGTCTACGGTATGAGGGCAGTGTGGTGGAAAAACAACTGACCCTTATGCTCTAGTGTGTGAGAAACTGTGCGATAGCATGAACCACCACTGCAACATGAATTGAACTACACCCTACACACACTATTTTTCTTGTACACATTCCTCTGGAGCTGATGGTTTTGATTTAGTGTTCTAATCCTGTGTAATCCATGTGTGTAAACATGTATATTTATATACAGTATTATTTCAATTATATTTATCAGAGGCCTAGTTGCTAAAGAATTCAACGCAGAATCTTAGCCGTTCCCAGGATTGCACTCCTCTGGATCAACATGCCGTTTGTTCAGCCCTGCAACTGGTTTAGTCTTGACTCGCCACAATCCTTCTACTTCTTCTATGAATTCTTGTCATTTCTTAAGGTTTTTAAACTGCGCTCCCTTGAGACTCTCATTTGGCGCTCCCGAATTTATCATCACTGCTGTGTCTGTTCCTTAGCAGTAACATCTAAACCTTCTGCTGGAGGGCCGACGTCCTGCAAAGTTTAGCTCGAACTTGACCCAACACATCGTTTTTGCTAACCCTAATGTCCATTATTAGCAGGTGTAGGTGTGTTTATAGTATTTGGGGTTAGAGCTAAACTCTGCAAGATAGTGGCCCTCTAGGAACAGGACCTTTTTCCTTAGCTATACTAATATTTCAGGTAGGATGGCCTGTACTTGTGTGTCTGTCTATAACTTAATACAACACACTCCCAGTCTTGTTGTTTGGATTGTGTTGTAGTGTACATTCTGTGAAACAAGAGATGTGGAGATGTTTCTATTCACCAGGGCACTTCTACTCTGGTCCTGGATCTCCGCTGTCCTGATGAGTTTAGCACCTAGTGAAATTCAGCAAGTCTTCTGGATTACTTGAAAATTACGTGCATTTGATTAGTGTCAGAGTTAAACATCTCAGGAAAGTGGACTTGACTGAACCTGAAGAATCCTGTATAGCATTATCCCCGGGACTTTATGGTTCTAGTCAGAACCGGTTCTGGTCTGAATCTCGCATACTGATCAGCTGCTTCACCCTGGATCTTCTGATGTTGTACAGGCAACGTCTACTGGTTCTGACTGTTTGCCATGAAGCCATGTGGAAGCCATATTCATGAATGTCTTATTCAAGATTGTGGGGGAAAAAAACTTTAAATGGTGGTTTTACACTTTCTTAAAGCCTAGTGCCTTTGATGTGGATTCAGGTCAGGTGGATCAACGATCCAGTGTTCCTCGTACTCCCTGAATACCGCTTGATGTCATCCATGTATTGCTGGTGGCAGACACTAGCTCCAGTCTTGTAACTACAGTACATCAATATCCACTCATGATGATAATGTGGTTGAGCAGTACACTTTACAGTCTTGTGAGTTGGCTTATAGTGCTATTGAATTCCTGATAAAGGTCTTTCCTTGTTGACCTTTTTAAGCCAAGGATCCAAGGATTTGTGTGTAGTAATGATTCATGCTTTCCTGAAGACAAGCCAGACTATGCTGTATTGTGTTGTCGTGCCTGATGCAGTACTGATCAGCAATGCATTATGGATAAAGCTAAGCGAAAGCCAAGCCATGAGGTCAAACATTTCTGGGTCTGTGGGCTGCCTCTGGAGACTTCATTTTAAAAAGACCCTTTGTTGTGGTACATTGGTGTGTGCGCCCAAAGATTTCTGACGGTCTTGTGGAGCTCTCCAGGGTGCTGACAGAATTCTCTTTCCTGGGTAGTCCTTTGGGGGAGCTGTTGCAGCCTCTCCTAGCTCAGTGGCTTTGTTCAACTCTTCCACGGCCCATGGTCCTCTTATGCTGGTTGCTAGATATTCTTGGCAAGGAAGGGGAATTAATAACTTGTCCATTTTTGAAAATTACCACCACTTCCTTTGCTTT
Organism: Opsariichthys bidens; assembly: GCA_037194245.1. Classification (NCBI taxonomy): domain Eukaryota; kingdom Metazoa; phylum Chordata; class Actinopteri; order Cypriniformes; family Xenocyprididae; genus Opsariichthys; species Opsariichthys bidens. The sequence continues at coordinate 7,739,364 of CM074287.1, read as the reverse complement.
GGTAGGGAAGGTTACAACCATCACTGCAACAAGGAAGTAGAATGTAGATAAGGCATAAAGCTGCTGGGCAGCACACACCAGAAACTCTTTAGAGCTTTGTGGTTGCTGGAAGGGGTAGCTGTTAAACTTATTATGTTTGGCCAATTTTATGAGAAGCTTGTGAGCTCCATGCCCATTACATTTGGAGGGTGTGTGTGTCATCCTCCTATAATCTTCTTGTTGGCATGGTCCAGACCTTTGGCTGGTTGCTTGGAAAGCAACAGCTTCTACAAAGTAGCCTGAGTGCATTGTTGAATTTACCTCAAGATTTGAAATGTTTTGTGATGACCTTATTCAAATCATGTCCACATTCGTCAATGGTTTGTATTTGGGTTTGTTGCCGTGTTCCCGTGTGCTTGAACAATACTGTTGTCTTTATGTTTGAGCCATCTTTTGATTTGGTTTTATTTTCTATATTTGGTTCGTGTTTACTCGGTTGTATTTTTATGCCACTGTTTTCAGCATCCCAATTGTTGTGATGTCTTTAGCTCGCTCCATCCATCCATCCATCCATCCATCCATCCATCCATCTATCTATCTATCTATCTATCCATCCATCCATCCATCCATCCATCCATCCATCTATCTATCTATCTCACTATTTCTATCTATCTATCCATCCATCCATCTATCTATCTCACTATTTCTATCTATCCATCCATCCATCTATCCATCTATCTTACTATTTCTATCCATCCATCTATCCATCCATCCATCTATCTATCTCACTATTTCTATCTATCTCACTATTTCTATCTATCTATCTATCTATCTATCTATCTATCTATCTATCTATCTATCTATCTATCTATCTATCTATCTATCTATCTATCTATCTATCTATCCATCTCACTATTTCTATCTATCTATCTATCTATCTATCTATCTATCTATCTATCTATCTATCTATCTATCTATCTATCCATCCATCTATCTATCTCACTATTTCTATCTATCCATCCATCCATCTATCCATCTATCTTACTATTTCTATCCATCCATCTATCCATCCATCCATCTATCTATCTCACTATTTCTATCTATCTATCTATCTATCTATCTATCTATCTATCTATCTATCTATCTATCTATCTATCTATCTATCTATCTATCTATCTATCTATCAATCCATCTATCCATCCATCCATCCATCCATCCATCCATCCATCCATCCATCCATCCATCTATCTACATACAACCAAACTATCCTGAAACATAGAAAACATTTACATATAAAAGGTGTGGAGGAGTTTTCAGAGAGATACAGATTTCTAGAACAAGCAGCAGGGGTGTCATCTTTCTGAACACATTCCCTCAAATTCATTAAGTACATCTGCATCAGACTACGCTAAGTATTTATAGCCAGGTTTCATCTTATAGAGCAGGGCTTAATTAGTGCAATTCGGACCTTACTCACAAAAAAAAAAGAGGAAACATGAGGAAAGCAAAAAGATAGTTGTGTTTCTCAAGAGGGAAGTGGAATGGCTGACAATAACAGGAATGTGATCTACAGCACCATACAAAATATATCATTTTTATTAATGTTTGTATTTAATGAATTGAATATGAGAAAGACATTGGGTGGTGCAAAATGCATTGTTTAATTGATACGTTTGTCGCTTTTTTTAAGCATTTCACGCGAAGAGAAGAGAAGAGACAAAATGTGAAGAGAATAGTCGTCCCCAAGGAAGCATAGAAGACCGAATGAGGCAGGAGATCAGAGCCAAGTGATGGGGACAGGACTACAAAAGAACGGAGGGATGAGAGGGAGGAGTTCGTAGAGGTTGGTGGCTTCTCTCTGATCCTTCGTTCTGCGCTTTTGAGGGTGCAAGCTTCTAATGAGCTCGTCTTCTCCTTTTCTCATAATCTGCTGTACGTTTTATCACACACATCAAACACACACGCACACACCTCTGGCAGCGGTCCTGTGAGGCGAGGGAGCATTGTTCTTTAATCTTTCCTTCTGTTTACCGCTGCTCCTCCGTCCCGGAGGTTAAACCATCATTTTACACACATTGTCAGTCTCACACTACAGCCCATGAGATCAAATTTAAATGAGAAGAGAAAGATGGAGAAATTTATAGAGACTAAGAAAGCCAGAAAATCAGCGGGAGAAAAGAAACAATGACGACTGCAGCATAATTCACAATATAAAGAAAACAAGTCACAATTTTATTCAATATAAAAATATCTATTAGTGTAGAAAAAACTTCCAGATAGATTTTTTTTTTATTAAGGAAAAGGAAAGAAGAGGATCTGTGAGAAAATGACAAAAGGACAAAAATTGAGTATTTCCATTGAGTATTTCCTGAAACATGGATTCATTTTTGCATTTAAAGACCCTTTGCAAAGAACCGCCCCATTTAGTTACTGTTGCTATGTCTGACAAGCCATGTGTGTGGTTAAGCACAGAAAAACGTGAGTACACACAATTTTTGAAGTTCACCAACATTAATCTACTAACTCCCCTGACTGCTGTCAGACAAAATGACCGTTTCGGGGTTATGATTGGTCAGATCGCCTGTCAATCAAACTGTTTCTTCAAATATTCTCCTCTTCACAATGACAAATCTTTGGTTGCCCCCTCATTTGCATTCACCCATGTTCGTCCGTCATTATTTTTCACTAAATTCTTTGTATTCTTATAAATATACAAATAACTCCAACTTTCATTCAGACTAATAGTCTTTTACCATTGTTGAATTCTTTCTGACATGTAATTGTATTAAGAGCTGTTAACATGAAAAAAAAAAAAAATCACGCAACTCTTAGATATTGTGGTGTGTTTCACTCACACAGTCCTGAGCTCTAAACGCCCAGGATGACAAATGTCTTTCGAAATAAACCATAAACACAATAAATAAAAAAAATGTCATTCATGTGAAATTTGCCATCAATCACAATATGTGGTTGTCTGTGAGTGTGTATTGAGGAGAGAAAGAGTCGCGCAAGATGGTCGAGTGTGTTTGGCAATGTGATTATCTCTTCACACTGAACTGAACCAAGAAAACAAAAAAGAGAACAAAAAAAAAAAAAAAAAACTACCAACAAGATTAAAAAACGAGGGAGGAAAAAAGGGATTTTGACTGTATAAACTCAAAAGAGAGTCTTAATTTGCGCCTGGTGGTGAATCAGGAAACTCATTATATCTGTCATATTAACAAAGGAATAAACAGGCATTTCTCTGAAGAAAGAAAGCAATGACAGACACATACACTGAGACAGAAATGGAAAGAGAGAGGGAGAGATAGGGTGAGAGGCAGAGAGAATAAATAACAAACGTCAAAACATATTATTCTTTCCGAGTGGGGGATGAATTGAATCCTACATTGTACTTCACAAAACACTTTATTTTTATAACCTGCAGAGAAAAACAAATGAGGAAATTATTAAAGAGTTAAAGGACCTCTCTATATCAGGACACTGACCTAACACACATACACACACACACACACACACAAATCATGTTGAAAATGGCCCCTAAAAGTGATGTTTCTATGCAAATTGTTCCCTTTCCTTATCCTTAATGCTTTAACATTACTCAATACTAGATGCTTTACATCATATTTTCCAGCACAAATATACATGTCACAGAGACCAAAAGTATTTGCCGTTAAATCATGAGCACAGAATAAAAACGATCATGAAATAACTTAAAACAGCATAAACCTCGAGAAGTGTAGCATACACAATCTGACACAAGATAACTACAAAATATGGCAAAATCAATAAAAAGAAAGTAAAATGACAAAGATTTAAACAACCATATTATTTATTCGTGGCCCAGTGCATGGCTGCATGCTGGGAAAAAGGCGAATGGAACCAAACCACAACTATTATTTGATGAAGTCTATTGAACTGCATTAAAGAGTTAGTTCACCCCAAAATGAAAATTATGTCACTCATGATTCGCCCTTATGTCATTCCAAACTCGTAAATCAAATGTTTGTTCATCTTCCGAGCACAAATGAAGATCTTTCTGATGAAATTTGAGAAATGTTGTGTCTTTGCAACTGCCACTTTGACTCTTCAAAAAGATCATAAAGAGACTGGAAAACTTTTCTGAAAAATGCGAAGGCTATTTATAATGAAAATATTTCATTTAGGCATTGATCAGCGAACATAAGCAGAAGCTCAACCAAATATGAATAACTCTTCCGGAAGCTCAAACATGCTCAGTAACAACCTCATTGGTTACGAAGCACATTTAAGCTTCCGGAAGAGGTTTGTTCTTTTTCTTATTTTCATACGTCTATAATTTATGTTTTAGATGCTGTCAATATTATTTGTTTTATGAAGTAAATGTGTGTGTGGTAGAACCACCCTCTAAGTGAAATCTATAAGAATACTCATAAGATTACAAACCACACACAATATTACTGCTGCCATCAATGGCATCGTGCAGTTGGTGGAGTAATAACTTGTGCTAATTAATTGACTCGATATCAAATTCATGTCAGAAAACAATGTCTTGTTTTGGTTGTGTTCATGTTTCATGTCTTGTTCATTGTCATGTTTCATGTTTGTTTTGCCATGTGCTCCTGTCATGTCATGTGATTCCCCTGATTGGCATGTGCTCCTTGTCATGTGATTCCCCTGTTTCATGTCTTGTTCTGATTGGTTCACTGGGTGTAATCATTGTTCACAGGTGTTCCTTGTTTGTAATTAGTCTGTGTATTTAAACCCTCTTTTTTGCCTTGTTCCTTTTCGATGTTTGTGGTTTGTTACACACAGAGTTTTATTTCCGTTCATGTTTTGTTCCAAGCCAAGTCTCCATGTTGGATTTATGTTTATGTTGGACAAATAAAACTACACTTGGGTTCACTCTAAACTCGCCTCCAGTGGAATAGTTTACATCTACACTATTTTTTTGCTCTCCGTTGATTTACTTAATTTCCAGATGTTTGATTCAATTGTGGCTTCCCTGGGGTATTAATGCACATGCACGCTCTTCAAAAAATGGTGCATTTATTACCTTGACAACCACAAGATGTAGAATGAACTTTGTATATAAGGAATGAAAGATATTGGTATGCTAGTTTTCTTATTTTGTTCATGAGAATGATCTATGAAAGCTGCCTTTAGAACTATGGTTTCGAGCAACACTGAATCATTGAAATAAGTTGTTGATAACAACAGAACCTACACCTGTTACTCATTTCATTTTTTTTATTGTTGTCTGCCAATGGTAAATCTGCCATTCGGCAATCGTCTTGCGTCCCCAAACTGACCCAGGATAACAATAATCCCCATCCATACTGATCCAGGGTCAGATTAACGTCTACTCGCTCTGATCTACTGCTCTAATCTAATAAACCGAAGAGCAAAACTGACCCACAGAGCAATCCTTCTCTAATATGCTTTCTCAATAGTGCACCATGCTGTTTATTCCCTCATAAGCGCCAATTGAAAAGGCCCCTAATCCAATAGTGTGAAAACTAGAATCTTCTAGAGAGGCACTTTTGAGACGTTGCCTCATTCTTTTCAAGTCCAATTAATTTTCTTCCAGCAATAAAACTAACATCTTCATGGTTGACACTGCATCTGCACAGCATCTTACGATTTAATATTTCAGAGATTTCCAGAAGTCACCACAGTCGCTGCCACCAATACAGCCCCCCCATCCCCCCATCATGCAATTAATTTCATGTAACTTTTTAATATTGCAATAATTTGGGTTCTTGAGTTAATGTCTCTTAAAATGCTCTTCTACTATTAGCAATCAAGTACGCAATTAAGAATGTTTACATGATGGAATTCCGGAGTAATGGCAATTTACTTCAGATCCCACTAATTAAAAAAGGAGCCCGGAATAACGTGATTTTGCTTTATTGATAATTTGATGACTTTCGGCTCTGGGTTTTATTGTGTTATGACTTAATTTAGCTTTAATCTTTTGATATCAGATTTGGCTGTAACCGAAATACTAACTGCAGACATGCTGTATGCGACTCATTCTTTTTCTTTTTTTTGTCTCCCCTAATTTTCATTATATCTGCATAATTTTATTCATCAACAGCAATGTGTAATTAAAGCGTAATTAAAATTTCTCAAATTAAAGTTTGATCATGGAAAGCTTTGAAGTGGAAGGCAGCTGACCTGTTGTGCACTTGAAGGCACGACCTAAACAATCAAGAGCTGCTTCCACCCGTGTGTTTATGTGTTCGAGTGTGTAATATAGGTGTCCATTAATATTTCTGAATTCCTGAATTAGTATCATTAGTGCATGCTCAGACTACTGTTGTTCTGATTTTAGATACAGGATACTGTATCAAACACTTTAACGAGATAATATTCTAATGTGACAGTACTATAATAAAATACTACACTCAAAAAAATCATTTCCAATTTAATTTAATACACGCACAAAAACATTTTTCATCGACAGATTTGTTCTAGCCATGATGCATGAGCTTAACATCTCACACAAATCATTCATTCAATTAATTTAAGTTGTGTCAGTAAATGTTATTGCCTCAAACATTTTTAAGCTTTTAATTCTATTTTTTGAGTACACATTATTTTATAATTTATTTATATATATATACAGTACTGTGCAAAAGTTTTAGGCAGGTGTGAAAAAATGCTGTAAAGTAAGAATGCTTTCAAAAATAAACTTGGTAATAGATTATATTTATCAATTAACAAAATGCAAAGTGAGTGAACAGAAGAAAAATCTAAATCAAATCCATATTTGGTGTGACCACCCTTTACCTTCAAAACAGCATCAATTCTTCAAGGTACACTTGCACAAAGTCAGGGATTTTGTAGGCATATAGTTAGGTGTATGATTAAACAATTATACCAAACAGGTGCTAATGATCATCAATTCAATATGTAGGTTGAAACACAATCATTAACTGAAACAGAAACAGCTGTGTAGGAGGAATAAAACTGGGTGAGGAACAGCCAAACTCAGCTAACAAGGTGAGGTTGCTGAAGACAGTTTACTGTCAAAAGTCATACACCATGGCAAGACTGAGCACAGCAACAAGACACAAGGTAGTTATACTGCATCAGCAAGGTCTCTCCCAGGCAGAAATTTCAAGGCAGACAGGGGTTTCCAGATGTGCTGTCCAAGCTCTTTTGAAGAAGCACAAAGAAACAGGCAACGTTGAGGACCGTAGACGCAGTGGTCGGCCAAGGAAACTTACTGCAGCAGATGAAAGACACATCATGCTTACTTCCCTTCGCAATCGGAAGATGTCGAGCAGTGCCATTAGCTCACAATTGGCAGAAAACAGTGGGACCCTGGTACACCCATCTACTGTCTGGAGAAGTCTGGTCAGAAGTGGCCTTCATGGAAGACTTGCGGCCAAAAAGCCATACCTCCGACGTGGAAACAAGGCCAAGCGACTCAACTATGCACGAAAACACAGGAACTGGGGTGCAGAAAAATGGCAGCAGGTGCTCTGGACTGATGAGTCAAAATTTGAAATATTTGGTTGTAGCAGAAGGCAGTTTGTTCGCCGAAGGGCTGGAGAGCGGTACACGAATGAGTGTCTGCAGGCAACAGTGAAGCATGGTGGAGGTTCCTTGCAAGTTTGGGGCTGCATTTCTGCAAATGGAGTTGGGGATTTGGTCAGAATTAATGGTATCCTCAATGCTGAGAAGTACAGGCAGATACTTATCCATCATGCAATACCATCAGGGAGGCATCTGATTGGCCCCAAATTTATTCTGCAGCATGACAACGACCCCAAACATACAGCGAAAGTCATTAAGAACTATCTTCAGTGTAAAGAAGAACAAGGAGTCCTGGAAGTGATGGTATGGCCCCCACAGAGCCCTGATCTCAACATCATCGAGTCTGTCTGGGATTACATGAAGAGAGAGAAGCAACTGAGGCTGCCTAAATCCACAGAGGAACTGTGGTTAGTTCTCCAAGATGTTTGGGCCAACCTACCTGCCGAGTTCCTTCAAAAACTGTGTGCAAGTGTACCTAGAAGAATTGATGCTGTTTTGAAGGCAAAGGGTGGTCACACCAAATATTGATTTGATGTAGATTTTTCTTCTGTTCACTCACTTTGCATTTTGTTAATTGATAAATATAAACTATTAACATGTCTATTTTTGAAAGCATTCTTACTTTACAGCATTTTTTCACACCTGCCTAAAACTTTTGCACAGTACTGTATATACATTCAATATATACACATATTGCTCCCTATCAGCACAGCTGTGATTCTGCCTTTTTTTAGGCCGTACAAAAAAGGTAATAACAGGTTTTTTTCTGACTTTTTTCTTGTTTGTGTGATATAAAGTTGCAATTGTGAGTTATCAGGTCAGAATTGTGAGATATAAACTCAAAATGTTAAATATTTTGTAAAAAATTATAAAAAATTATGAGCAGAACTGTAGTTTACGCTTCTAATAAATTAAACAATAAATACTTTTCAAATGTAACTGTAATCTGATTACCACCCATTTAAAATGTAACTATAGTGAAATAGAGTTACTCAAATTTTGTATTTTAAACATGTAAGTTGCATGTATTTCGTATTTTATATGGGTTGGGGCGTAACAAAATACATGTAACTTACATGTTTAAAATACAAAATTCGAGTAACTCTTTCAGTATATATATATATATATATATATATATATATATATAAGCCTCAAACAAGAATTGTTGTTATTTTTATGAAGAGACCTTTTGCACAATGACAGTCGAGCGCAACAGCAATAATGATTGTGGCGTGTGTGTGTTCATCACTGCCTCAGAAGTATTACTTATATTAAAACAAGCAGCTGAAAGCTTATTAAAACTTCAAACCTGTACTCAAACTCAATATATTCAGCCAGAAAAAGGAGAGTGAGAGACAGAAAAATAGAAAGTCACAGACCACAGATGGATATTGTTCCTTTGGTGTGGTTGGAGGGCTGCCATCATGTCATATAAGACAGTTAAAGTCAGAGAAAAAAAGAAGAAAAAAAAAAATAGACAGAAAGATGAAGCATGGGATAGTCCCCACAAAGACTGCAATATCCAAAAATGGGGACGTTTCTTGGTCCCTATGAGGAAAACTGCTTATAAATCATTCAGATTTTTTTTTTTTTAATCTAAAAATGCAGAACGTTTTCTTTGATGGGTATGGTTAGGGGTAGGTTTAGGTTTATGGGATAGATTATACAGTATAAAAAGCATTATGTCTATGTAAAGTCCCCATGGAAACCTAACATCTGTATAGTAAACTGTATTAGATAAATATAACCCGCAAGGTGAAAATAGACCAGAAGCACATTGCATTAACAAAACATGTTATTTATTGTTGATTTTTTTGCAACTTGTGTTTAAATACCAATAGAATACCTCTGTAGTGAGTTTGTGTTGAAATTATTTGAATCTTTCTGTCATTCAAATGTACCTTCCTGTGCACTGCCAATTTAATTCTAATTCCAACTCAAGAATATTAAGCTTTGATTAAATTCAATTCATTAAAATTTGCTTGTGTCTCAATACAGAATAAAATTGCTAAACATATCTCCCCTTTTTTCCATTTCAGTCCATCCTTTCCTCCTACATTCATCATTTATCCAAACCTCAACTCCTCATTCTCTTTTCCTCTCATCTCTCCATCCATAATCCATGCCTCCCACTTCTTCCCCAATTGTACATATCCGCTCCAGCTTTCGTCTGCTCTATCTATGCATCTCCCTATCGATCTGCCTATCATCTGACACATACCCCCCCCCCCCCCCCATCTATCTTTGTGCGGTTGGAATGTGTGAATATTTACCTTCAACCAGGTGAAATGATTCCCTCATAATGTTTTTATTGGCAATAAAAAAACCTGTCTGTACAATCTCTTTTCCAATATTTGCTTAATTCTCTCACCTCGGATTGCAGTTTAATGAAATCTGGAATATAAAAACAGAAATCTTATTAGTGCAACACAATGCTAAAATCCACTGACACTTCAACCGATTACATAACGTAAGCCTCTCTGTTCTGTTCTCAAGGGTTGAAAGATTTGTGGTGGGGTCTATGTAATGCCATTTAATTAGGAGATAAAACCATACACAAACACACTGTCAGAAGCATATATCTAGAAATTACACTAACTAAAGGCTGCCTAAATACAGCCATTACAATGTGATGATAATAACATTGTAATAAATTATTTATTACAATGTTATAGGTAATAAACGGTCTATAATAATAATAATAATAATAATACACATCTTAAATAGTGTGAAAAATATGTTTTGCATATTGGTCTAATTTAAACGAAAGGTGCAAAAAGTACGATCCTCCTGATTAATTTTACTGTGTGTGTGTGTGTGTGTGTGTGTGTGTGTGTGTGTGTGTGTGTATCCACACTACTCCTGCTGTTTGCATTCATCAACTATATTAATCAATGTGTCAGCCTTCAATCCAATTAGATTAAATCCGTTCTACCTGTAAACATCATCACACTCACCAGTCAGGTTCCAGACTAACTACATAATCCAAGTAAACAACAGCCATTAACAGAGACAAGGTGAAAAGTAGAGCAACGTGTGAAGTTTCTGATCATATGATACCCCATTGACATGAGATGAAAAGCTTTAATATCTTTCAAATATTCAATGTCACGACCTAGTCTCACAAAATCGCACAAAACTAGTCACAGAATGCCACTACTCTCTTACAGCAATTCTCACTAATTTAAACAGTATGTTACAAAAGATCTGAGTGAGACCAGGTAAATAGATTCGTTTTTCCTTAACTCTTGTCCCTTGGCCACATATTCTAAGCCAAATCCGATGTGTTTAGGTCACAACCTTGCTAATGATTAAATGGCCCCCTATGAAATACTGTCTGTTCTGAGGTAGATATTATGCATAATGTACATCTTAACCTTTGTCTTACAAATACTCTTTGATCAGACCAGATTTGGTCTTAACAGTTCACGGGTGTCTTGTTCTCAATTTTTGCTCTCTAGTTATTTATTCAGAAACATTTTTCTCATATTGCAGATTCACAAAATCTCTTCTGAACTGCTGAAGGGTCAATGACACATAATAAATAAATGGAAGCTATTATGTGAACAAATGTTAAAAGCTCTTACAATATGAATCTTTTATATTCATGTTGGATTCATAAGGTTTTGAAAAAAAAATGTAAAAAATTATATATAATGTCATATGGTGCAACCATCAAGTGAAAAGTAATATCTAGTATTATGAAAAAAATATTTTTCAAAGTAAAACGTATTTGAACAAATATCATGAATTAATAAAAAAATATATATGTATACTTTTTTGAGAAATCACACTACATGACATGTTATTGCATGACATTTTTAAGTATAAACTAATATGAAATTCTCAAAAAATACTCTTTATATTCATGCTAGTTTCAAATGTTTTTGAAACACCTTTTATACAATTACCTTTTTTTTTTTTAAATGTAATGAGCCTAGAAATGTTATAAAGTGTACTATCAAGGGAAAATATATTGAACAAACATCATGAACTATTAATTCAACAATATTACTTTTTTGAAGAGTTGCACCACATTATATTCAAAAGACAATACTAGGTTTTATTTGGGAAAAAAAAAAAAATCACATACTAAGTAGGGTTTAGCCATTTACACTCCTTGACTAGAAAAAGTAGTTTACTATTAAGCAGGTCAATGTTTGCCTTATATAAATGACTATAGGGTATTGGGTATTGAAGGTAAGCAATTATGGGTGAGAATTAACTGCAAAAATAGTGCAGACTTTAGAATTACAGAAGTCCTGCTATGTGAGGCTAGTCGATAATATGCTGCTATGAGTAGATGTCGCTGTCAAAGACACCTCGTTCAAACGCACTCAGACATGCAGACAGGTCTAAACTAAATCACACTCAAAAACCTGCGGCAAAACTCCAGTTGCATAACAAACATCAGAATAAAGCATCATGGCATATTCACGCCTAAGGGTTTTGTTCTGGTTTATTCCTCTTATCCTCTTAAACTCCTCCACAGCTCTGCATATGGACAGATGAACTTAACATAATAGTATGCCATTAAAACACTACAATTCCCGGAGTCCCTTGCAGATTGCATTTATTTACTCCAAGAAAAGAGCTATTCCGAACCTTTACACTTGTATCTAATGATTCCAGACTTGATAATTAGTATGTGTTAGCTAATATTATGCTAACACAGGAAGTGTCAAAGCAAATCCGCTGAGAATCAAGAGCCCTATGTGATTTACGTATACATGCCTGTTTCATTTTGTCCTTGAGATGTTTTCTCAGACAGTGTATTTTCAAAATTCAGTTTGGTGGGGTGTGCCATTGGGCTGCACGGACTAAAATAATCCATCACGGCAAAATTGTACTCTGCCTCTAGTCGATCTCTACACAACAGGGATCTCTTCAACACTCCTTTCCCATCAGCAGGTTGTACGTCAAAGGCATACATGTGAATGAGCCTCGGGATTATTCATATTTCTTTTTGAGCCTGAAAACAACAAAGAGAGATGATTGACACTGGACATTTACATGGCAGCAGGATCCGCAATGAGAAGAAAGCTTTGGCCAATGTTCTGCTCAGAAGCCTCGGGTCCTGGGATTTTTGTGGATGTTACTTTGACAAGATTGTTGCAGACCAGGTTCACCCATTCATTGGTGATCCCTGGTGGAAGTGGCCTCTTTCAATGCGCCCTGCCACACTGCCCAAAATTGTTAAGGAACGGTTTGAGGAACATAAGAAAGAGTTAAATGTGTTGCCTTGGCCTCCAAATTCCCTAGATTTCAATCTGACTGAACATCAACAGGATGCGCTGGGCCGAATAAATAAGATCCATTGAAGCCCCACTTCACGACTCTTCTGCTAATGTCTATTTATGTTTGACGAAACGTACCTACAATGGGCACAGTGTGAAAACGTCCATTTATGTTTCACTCACAATCAATTTAAGTTAGGCTTGTGTCTGATGATTTCTATAGAGCTATGCCCCTGTAATCATCAGACATGACTGCTAAACCCTGGCCCTCCCCACACAAGTTCCATATTTCTGCTTGAATAATACATGAGCCCCATAAAAGGGCCACGAACAGAAAGTTCTGTTCTGTAGCTTGTTCTCTGTGATCTACAACTCACCTCAAACAGCCGTATCCCTCAGTATCTAAGAGGTGGATGAGATCTCATCCGTCAGAACTCAAGTGTAACCTCTCCACATTCGCGGTAGCATTAGTACACTGACATAACAATTGTGCCCTTCATGCCATAGTGTTTAATAAATAAATACTTACATAAATAATGCCTCTTCATTTGCTAAGCCAACCACATGCCAATGGTAAAGTCATATTTTTTGATGAGACCAGCGAGGATTAATGGCTTTATTGGGCTGCATCAGGAATTTCTAATGATTTGTGTGTGTGTGTGTGTGTGTGTGTGTGGTCTGTAGTTAACATTATTTGCTGAAAGAGACTTTCAAGCTTTTTTACATAAAATGGTAATGCAAGTTGCTAATAAACTACTGTCTAAAGACTACAACGGTTGTCCAGTTTGTCAAGCGTGTACTATAAATTCGCATGTATGTGGTTTATGTGATTTAATTACATTATTTACCAACTTATATTTTTAAAGCACAAAATGGTTTCAAACCATGCAAACAAACTGGAACTAATTAAGAAATTCAAGATATATAAATATATATATATATATATATATATATATATATATATATATATTATTTATTTATTTTTTTTTTTTTTTAAATATGACTTCAGTGCTTTGTTCTGCTCAAATTGGAATGCATTCTGTATGCTCATGTTTAGCTTCCAAAATTGACCCTTCTTAAACAGTTTGATTGACAGGTGAGCTGACCGATCATATCCCTGAATCCGCCATTTTGTCCGACAGAGCAGTCAGGGGAGTTGAAGATTAACGTTGGTGAACTTGAACTTGAAAAATTGTGTGTATTCACGTCTTGAAACATCATTCCTTCTGATGATCATTCATGTTTATTTGATGCTATAAATGAACTAGAATGAGGAGATGATCTTGAAGGAGCTACAGCGATCCGTCACGACACATTAAAGAGACACTATTCGCTATTTATTGATTAAACTTCTTTAAAAAATTGCAATACTTTAAAAATGACTTTTATATGTCTGTCGTCACGTTGTCAGTGTCCTCTTTGCTCCGGGATATATTTTTCATCGTGTGAGAACATGATGTGTGGCGTGAGAGCGCATGGCTTGTCGGACATAGCAACAGTAACTAAAGGGGGCGGGTCTTTGTGAAGGGTCAATTCCTAATTATTTGAGAGAATTATCCAGCCACTGCCAAACCTCCATGAATTTCAGCAGGCACTGGTATAGAATGTGTTACGGTTGAATTTTGGATATGAAATAATTAGTATTTTCAATCAATTTAAAGTATTATTATTATTATTATTATTATGCTTCTGTTCAATCCCTTTACATCATTTAAAAATGAACTGAATTTAACTTAATTGATCACAAAACTATCATGCTTGTTATTAAAATATCATGGAAGGTTTCAATGTGATTATTTCTGTAAATGACACTTATTTATACTCAGAACTGACATTTACTAAGGAACATTAATTTCCCAGATTGATATGTCTCATCTTCAGCATAAGGTCTCATTGCACTCAGAGTCTACAATATTAGATGGTTAATGTAACTACCAAAATGCAATAACTGTGCTGCACTTCAAATGTAAAGACTGTGTAGTGTGTTTTTGAAAGTGTAGTTTTGTTTAAAAGTTGAAATGGGGAAGAAAACACTTGATCGGAGCGACTAATTCTGGTTTTATTTTTTCTACAGCAAAAATAAATAAATAAATAAATAAATTGAAAACCTTGCTGGATGAAGTTCAACAGGTTTTTTTTTTACTCCCCACAGTCGATTTAAGACTCATTTAAAGGCTAACAGCCCATTATAAGAGGTAGAGGCGGTCTAAAACAGGATCCACTTCTACTAGACAGAGTGAGGTCATCTTTTGTATGGGTTTGAAATGAGATATTACTATTTCTATTCCAAAAAATGACTCTCCTAAAGGTCAAAAATGTATCTTCACAGCTTCTTACCACTAAAGCCCTTCTTATAATCTGTCTTCACAGTATTAGTGTTGAAAAGTTGAGATGTTGCATGGCTTGTCACACCATGTAGCAACAATTGCATTGTAATCCCTGCACTTAATATGCATATCTTGAGAACCGGTACTAGAATATCTTACGTTCACATGCAAAATACTTTATAAAAACATATGCTTATCAGCCAAGGGGCTGGGAATAGAGATTTGAGCCATGGATTCTAGATAGTTGATAGCTTTGTATCTTTTACTTTATTCTTTATTAATGAATATGTTGTAACCTTGTTGTGGTTTTACTTGCTTAGACTGAGGAAGGGAAGCTGTGTTTAACAACAGCACTCACTTGAAGAATAAGGGTTTTGCAAAGATGAAAGCTTTGAGAATAGAATTAAAACTGCAGAAGTTAACATGTTAACTCAGAACATTAATTAAACATGTGTGACATCATTAACTCGTTCACCTAATTGGACGGTTTTGTTCTGTTCTGTGTGATTTCCAAAGACAGCACGTGTTTGTTCACAGTACAAACAAACAAGAAATGATGAAGCCGAATTCATCAGAGATTTATAAAGAAACTCTATACGAGACTTTCATTTGCCATTTACAGTCTTTGAATGGTTTTAATTTTAGTAATCTCGCAACATAATCTGAAATATCACTTTATACTAGTTAGATATAACATCCCTAGTATACTACCTAGTAGGCTTTGTGGTTTCTCATTTCCTTTTACTATTTGTCAGTCTTTGAATATGAATGGATGTATGTGCTTTTGTTTCCAATGTTCTCAGCATTCCCTGGTTCTTGGTTATTGTTTTGTTTGATTATTAAATCTCCATGCATTTACATCTCTTTCTGTCTTCCCTCTGCCCCCTGATGTTACAGTAAAGATGCCAGGACAACGGAATGACACCTGTTAGATGAAAAAAGGCAGCCCCTAGTACAAAATCCGGGAAGTACAGGACTTCTGATCTCACTTTCTCCCCTTCACCCATCTAGAAACTAATTATTGAGGTTTAGGTACGATTTGCCATTAAAATTCCTTAGGACGCTTTGGCTGCAGCAGGGGTGGCTGAAACAAAGACAGACCATCCAAATCAATTCATAGCCATGTTTGGAAATCTTCAAACTGACGCAAACTACAACACATACTTTTCATACTTATTCAGAGAAACAAGTATTTCCAGTGACAACAAAGCACAATATCTCAACACAAATTCAGCTGTTAGCGTACAAATGAACGCATGCATTACAGCTCAGTCTCATTCTATCATGTTTGGCTTGTGCTTTAGATAACGCAAATGAGTTCCACACGAGGGAAGAAGGGTGGACCACACTGTGTGAGCCCCCGCTGATGGCAGCAGCCAATCACAGCACTGGAATGGAGAAGTCTCAAACTGCAGTCTCCTCATCATTGGGAAGGGATTTGTTCACCCATTGAGACATTAACAAATACAAAATTCTGAATCTGAATCTCTTCCTTCACTGAATCTGAATCAGTGAAGGAAGAGACCCCAGGTTAAAAAAAAGGATACTTAAATGCACTAGAAAGATACAAGCAAGTATATTTGTCTTATTTTTGGTCCAATATAAAATTTAAAGTTCTACTTCTACTTTATTTTTATTTTTAGTGCATTGAAAAAGTATACTACGACAAAAAAATACAGTTTTGTTAGTGTAGTTCCTAAAAGTGTGCTTTAAATGCTTTAAAAATTAGCTCAATCTTTTTATTAAAAATAACTACT
This sequence comes from Opsariichthys bidens, assembly GCA_037194245.1. Lineage (NCBI taxonomy): Eukaryota > Metazoa > Chordata > Actinopteri > Cypriniformes > Xenocyprididae > Opsariichthys > Opsariichthys bidens. The sequence goes on along the minus strand of CM074287.1, from coordinate 7,722,537 downwards.
AATGTACTAGTTATGACTACATTTTCCCAACTGTGGTATTTAAGTAAACTTAAAGGCGGAATATGTAAGATTTTTATATGAACATATCCAAAAACCACTTGCACAGTGTTATATATTTATACATTATCCCAAATGTTTCCAAGAATTTGTAAATTCAGAAAAATTCACCATTTTAAATAGCGCCCTGTCCCTCCCTTGTCACGTGCGCCTGTCAGTGACGTAATATCTGCGTTATCCCTGGTTTCCGCATGTACTGCACAGTAACCATGACAAGAGACACCGACAGCTGCGTAACGTCTAGCGGCACGCTGCTGTTGTTTTGTTCAAACATTATGGACCATGGCAAGCAAACTTTGGGACAAAAGGAGGAATAAAACGAGGATCAATATCGACGTGGCGTTTCCGAGATGGCGAGAGCTTTGCGACAAACTTCGACCTGACAGAGACGGTGCGTTATTAAACAAGGTAGGCTACATAAGACTAATCAATCTTATATAGCTCAACAAAATGAAATGTCAGAATGCATCAGTATGTTAATCTAATGTTGATCCAGCTTACTGTTAAATCGCATGCAGACAAACTAAATATTACAACTTTCAACACACTCAAATGCAGTTTAGTATGATAGTGTAACGTCTGACCAAGTGAAACATCGCTGCGTTACCTCACAGTTTTAATATAATAAACTGACCTGTATGAGTAGTATTTCAGCACTTGCGAGTAGTTTGGAATTAAATGTCCTCTGTCCTTTATCCCCAGGACTCTTGTGTGCCACTGATATCTGTCTCTCATTAGTAACCGCGCCCGTGATTCTCGGCACAGTCATGTTAAAAAAACATGCATTCACTCATCCATAAACATCATTTCCCCATAAACATTATTAGATCAATTGGCATGACAACAAGTTCCATGTTCCACTCATTCACTGCGTCAACAAACTACGCCTTTGTTATTGTTTTGAAGAATTTAGGGACCCCTAGTGGCAAAAAAACATTGTGCCTTTAATATAAATGCACTAATTAGCACTAGCACTTAAATTGATTTTTAACTGTAGTCACATAAAGTAAACAAAACATATAAAAGTGTTTATAAGTGCATTACTTAAAAGTGTGCTATGAACTCTTTATTTGAAATTTTAGTGGATTTAGTGGGGGAAATTAAAAAAAAAAACTAAGCTGCAAGTACCCGAATGAATGAATGAAAGAATCACATGTTTGTAAAATCTAAGTTTAAATTACAAAAGCAAGATATTAATTGTCACTAATTATTTTAGTCCATTGGCCCCAAATTAAAAACATTAGGCTAGAAATGATACAGGAATGAACCTTGTCATTCTTGAAATATTCATTCATTTTGTCTCATTTATTTCTAAATGGGCAAAACTCCCTCCCTCTTTTTTCCTCCCCCTCCCTCTCTCTCTCTCTCTCTCTCTCTCTCTGAATTAGCTTAGCCTTTTTAATTTTGCCCCCTGTTGATGGCAATTAGACCACTGAGACGCTCCAAAAAGCAAACCAGACATGTACACGCTCACACTCACATCCTGAAAGTGCCGTCAGAGAGAAAGAGACAGCCGTAGGAATTACTGTACATTCTGGCTAGCAATTCCTCATTTAATTACAAGTGAGCACAATCATTTTCATATTTTACTCTTAAAAGGCTCTCCGCCACACATAATTCACATCCATAATTGAGCCGATGGGTGCTAAGAGGAATCTGCCAGGGAAAAAAAAGAATGTGAGGATGAAAGAGAAGGGAGACAGGTACATTGAAAGAAAACGGTAAAATAATGTGAGTTTGGGGAGAGAGTTGAATGGCGAATGAAAGGCAAGCTGATGTTTATTGGCAAATATTTCCCAAGGATTCCGACACTGGTCTTTGTGCAGAGAGCTGTCTTAATCAGAATCTGTTTGCTCTGCTATTGATTAATCTTGCCTAGACATCATATTATTGTTTACTTTCCGAGTCTCTCCAGACTAAGTGAAAGAACAACCTGGCATTCGTCTAACACATCTCCCCCCAACCCTGACTGTCAATCAAACTCCTCTCATTTCTTCCTCCCCCATCCCCTCTTTTCCAAAAATAAAAGAGTTATGAAGCCATGGCTCTGTACCCCTGTGGTTACTGTGAGTGACGCCTATGACAGCTGCCCGTATGCGCCCCCTCTGAGCTCGGCATGCTGGGGGATGTAGGCTGTCAGGTCACATTATGAGCTCGCTGACGGCACTAGTAGGCACGTGGCACGCGCATTTACAAAACACACACAGAACAACGTGGAAAACAAGAAATCCACATTCATATACAGACGCAACAGCACAGGTTCTTGAGGTACACTGAAGAACACCCTTCTCATCAAGAACCATTTTGGCTGTATAATGGTTCCTTGAAGATTATAAATGTGTTTATTAAGTTATTTAGTGCATTAGTTTTAGGTTCCTCGCTCAAACAGAGTTAAAGTAAAGCCTTTTTGGTGTCTTAAAAGCCCACAAATGGTTTTCTGCGGAACCATGGAGCTTCTCCTATTTATATTAAGTAAAAACAGCATCACTGGAGCTTAAAAAAATGCTCATGGTGACTTACTGAAGTAGAGCTGCAGGATTCTGGATATTGTCATCTTTGTGGGAACATTTTGTCCTCAAAACATAGGGTAAACCTGAACCACACACACACACACACACAAACACACAAGGACATCTCTCACCGTGACCAAATAAAGATGAAGTCATCAGGTTTTACAGCAAACAGAACAGACTGACGTGAATTATCAGCATAGGTTTGTGTATTACCTTGGAATATAATGTGCTTATCCAAAAAACAGAAACCCCCAATCGCCTCCTATCTCTGCGCTTTGATGCACTGGCTGTAATGTCTTACGGGATTGTGAATACACACCATAAAGTGTGGAAATGTGAGTTTCATTACCGTCTTATAAAGCGTCAACCCCATTGGTCATGAACGTGTCTGAGGAACACGGGGGTGGCTTTGGGCCCTAAAGCACGACTGTATGTGGAAACCAACACCGATGCAACAGCTCCAAAAGCACGATTGGTTACAGCTCGGTTCCATTTCATGCGCTTTCAGACCACACGAAACAAGTTAACGTTCGCTTTTACTGTGTCAAAGCAGAGATGCCATTAAACAGAAGAGCAGGAGGAGACGTGTGATTTATCTGAGAGACGGTGAAGTGATTTCTGTGGCAGAAATGTTTATACTTGTTGAGGCAAAGCAGGTGCCACTGTCATTTTCCATCGAGGGGTGGAAATTTACAGAAAAGGACTAATTTACCTTAAAGGTAGGTCTCACATCTGTCAGACTATGTGTGTGTGAGAAGTTGACACAATTTATTAGATCCAGAAATGTTATACATAACTTACATTACACAGACATCTATACAAACATAAATACATAGAGATAAGGGCCCTAGAGACCCTTCACCTTCTAGCCAAGAAACATACAGCTTATATAAATGAGCAGAATGGCTACATACATATATGTTAATATAAATCATTATGTTTATAATGTTAATTGTTTTTTTTGTTTTTTTTTCAGTGATTCACTGATAAATAATTGATTAATTATACTTCTATGTCACTTTTGATATAGAAATACGGTTCACTCCTATTACTTATGAATAGGAGAAACTGCAACGCGCAATACGGCAAAATAAGTCCCGCCTTCTAAGTAAAAGAGCCAATCGCTGATTGGTAAAGTCATTGTGTCACTGCAGCAGCCATTAGAAGCTCCGGTTCCCATAGACACCTGTGACCCTTAGGTTATAGGACTGCACATGCACATTGTCTAGCCTGAAAAATGTTTTTTTTTTATTTTTTTTTTTATATGAAACAACATTTATGGGACAGTTCATGTCAGACTTTGTTGCTGATTTGATATATGGGTAACACCTCACAATAAGTTTCATTCGTTAAACATTAGTTATTGTATTAACTAACATGAAGCAAGCACGAGCAACACTTTTGTTACTGTATTTACTAACCTTTGTTAACATTAATGAAAATACAGTTGAGCATTTTGTTCATGTTAGTTCACAGTGTATTATGTTAACAAAATTTTAATAATTATTAATAAAATGTTGAAACTAACATTAACAAAGATGAATAAATGCCGTAGAAGTGTTATGTTATTTAATATATATTATTTAATTGTGAGTTTGGCAAGCAGTTTGAGATTTCAGGATTTCCCAATTCAAATAGATAGGACTTGGTCTTGGATGACCGAAATAGCTGCCTGGAGGCCTTGTAAATATGGCCTCCGAGTGAACAGACTTTCCTCAAAAGAGACTTTGCTTTTGATCACTTTGGCGCATCCTATTGTCACGATCGTCAGTTGTAGTGCCCGCTAGAAACTCTAGAGGGCACTCCACCATGGACTCACTCACTCTCTCATCCACTCACTCACTCACTCACTCACTCATCCACCAAGGTAGACTACATTTCCCAGAAGCCCCGCACCCATCACTGATCACTCCACCAGCTGCAACACATTACCCAGTCACTGATTACATCACCCAGCCCATTCTTATCAGCCACAATATTTAAGCTCAGCACACACACACATCCGTGTGAGATCTTGATCTTCTTTACAGTTGCCATTTCTCAGCGTTATTCCCGGTCTTGTTTTCCTGTTTCCATTCTGCCCATTTTACCGTGTTCTGATTGTTTTGCTGCCCACATCGACATCTTTGCCTAAATATCGACTACAACTCTGCCTCTCATCTTCCATACCTGTTTGACTCTGTATTGACCATTGCCTGTTTGACCACGTCTTCAATAAAGAGCTTGGATCTCAACCCGCTGTCTCCTCGTAACACCTATATGTATTTGCCGCATCCTATATAAAAAAAAAAACATTCTTTGCATACATATCATTGTAAATTTGTCATAATAATGTGTCAATTCAAATAAAAATTCTGTGTACGTTATCTACAAACACCAATGAAATGACATCGGTGCACCAAACAAGGTAGTTGTCTATTATTAGTTAAGTGTCTAGTCATTGACCAAACTAATGGCAACTGGAAACAGTAAATGAACAATGAAAAATGGCTTTGAATTTTGCTGCCATTGTCTCCTGTGCTAGTCAATAGTCTTCTTTTTACTTCATACAAATTTCAAGGTTAAAAGATGCTCTTCTGAAAACAATGTTATTCTTCTGAAAACTTAAAAGTGATGATTTCGGATTTGTTTATGTGGAGTCAATTAATGTTTTCTATTCTTCCGTTGTTCACTCCATCTTTTACCATTGTACTCTCACCTGACATAATAAGGCTTGTCCTTGGAGTGATTTCATGTAGTTCTCTCGCTAACCCTCTCTTTCTTGTTCCATTTCTCATTTAGACATGTTGACACTCTTAATTGTCTCTTTAACCCAAAGCACATATCAGAAAGACACAGTAAGTTTCTTGTAAGTTTCAGCTTGAATCATTTCAGAAAGTACATTTCATTTGCACTACACATGTGAATGACTACAGCTTTGAATAGCACCATTACTAGTTCTCTAACATTTCTCACACCTTCTCATATTCTCCATCTCAAATGATCAGCAGGAATTCATACTATCCAGGTTCCCATTACAGATTTGTGCAAAACTTTTGCCATATTTTGTCAATGTCAATAAAAAAACGAGCGTTTCCATTAACTGATGTTATGCGACTAAAATGTTTTTTTTTTTCCTCTAAGTCATTCCAAAAATTATGGCATTGGATGTTAAGTATCGCAGCCACTGAACTTATTTTTTAAATCGAAGGAGATGTAGGCATTATCCAAACATTAATGGTAGCTGGACCATATATATGAGGTGTATCTGGGTGTTTCTCCCTCCTATCAACTTCGAGGCCAGTTGTGGCATTTTTTTTGTTTAGAATCCAGCTTTTCCATAATTTGTTTGTCTTTTATGAGTTTAATAAAGAACTCTGTCTCGTCTTCAGTTAAAATATACCACGCCATCTTTAACGACTGATAGACTTTCATGTAAGCCAGATGACCTGTAAATGCGAAAAACTTCCCACTGCAGTTTTGTGAAATATTTCTGAAAAACCACCAAAATGTGAGCGTAAAAATATGGGAGTTTTCGTGAAATTGACGTGTTAACATTGGGAGTATTTTCAATTTGCACTTTCAATTTGTGAAATTTAAAGGGTAATGGAAACTACTGAGAGCACAGACTGTGTGCGTGTGTGTGTGTGTGTGTGGGTTCCCTGCGTTATGGGGACCAAATGTCCCCACAAGTATAGTAATACTAGTAAATTTTAGGGGTGGCACGGTACATGAAAAAACGTTCGAACCATTCGGTTCGCTTGTCTCGGTTCGGTTCGTGTGTGCGTCGCACGGTTTGACGATTCGACGCATGTGCAATGTAGCCCCGTATTCAGACAGTTTCACGTGAACATACATATAGACAGTAAAAGTGGAGTAAGGGGCCGTTCACATATCGCGCCTTTTGCACGCGCATATTCATTATTTCCAATGTAGGCGCTCAAAATGGAAGCAACGCAGCCGTGCTTTCCACGCTTTTTTTGGCGCGATATGTGAACGGCCCCTAATGAAGGCTGCCCGGAGTTGGCGGATGCGCCCGTGTCGTTCAAATCCGGTGTGTGGGAACATTTTGGATTTCATGTTACTTACGATGACAACGGAAATAAAACAGTAAATAGAACTGCGACTGTGAGCAAGCATTGAGAAAAATGCATTCAATATGCTAATGAAACACTTCTAATATGACAGTTCATTTGAGAAGACATCAGCCAATGTGTCGATAAGCACAAACAGGAGAGAGCCGGTTAGGAAACAACTTCTACTGTCCGCAGCATTTAAGCAACCTCTCACAGGTCGGACCGGGCAATAGCCATAATTAAAGCATTGGATATGTTTATGTTATTATATTATATTATATATTTATGTTTAAAGTATTTTGACTTGTTTAAAAGACAGAGCTTTAAGAGTTCTCTCTTTGTCTTTTAAAATATTTTTTTTGTAAGAGCTACACTGAAGTTAGCAGTTTGATAAATGCAAGTTAATTTCAATCTTTGTGTTCTAAAAAGCCACAAGTTCCTGTAGAGATAACAATACACATGCTCTTTTTTATGCCAAACAAACGAAAAGCATTTCATCAGCAATGTCTTCTCTCTTGCTGTATCAAAATCTCACCCAGCTTTTACTCAGAGATGGTCCCAATAATGTGCTTAAAGTCAAGTTAGTGCATGATCCTAAATTGAGGATAATTAAGCTAATAAGCTATATATGATATGCTGAAGGAAATTTCTGGTGTGTTAAAGATTAAAAGAAAAAATAACAACAAGAACTGTACAGAAGCGAAACCGTGACCCTAAAACGTGATACGAACCGAACCGTGGGTTTTGTGGGGACATTTTTTTTGGAAGAGAGAGAGAGAGAGAATTATTAAGCAAATATTGAAAATATAATGCAAATTCTAATAGTTAAGCTTCATTCCAAAACCTGATCAACCTTGTCTATACTTTGGTCAGAGCAAGATGGCAGTGTACCTTCACTTAACTACACAAAAATACAGCACGTTTTTTTTTTTAACGATACTGAAAAATATGCATCTGGAGTGTTTTGCTTTGTGTTTTTTTAATTAATTTAGGAAGCCAATGAAACTGTTATGACGATAACAATACAGCATTAGCGCCAACAGCAATGGACAATAACATTTCATTAAGAATGATAGCAATTTTTTTCGTGTGCCACATTAAATGCTCAAGTACTTTAAAGTCGGATGGATTCTGAATGGCTGTCAATGTTTTTATTGTTCACTAGCTAGAAAAAAAAAAGGATTTGAAATTAATTCCAAAAACATTGTTCCTGTGTGTCGTTCTTGTTATAGCTATGCGATGAACTTTAAAACTTTATACATTAATAATAGTTTTTAGTTTTTGTTATTGTCTATATACTAATAGTCTTTTACTCTCTTATTAAAACGCCACAAGAAAAGGGCAATATTTATGTGTGTAAAGTTAATATTTTTAATAAAATCATTGTTGTTTTGGCTCTTGAAATAGTACTTGCTTATTAGCATGCAGCCATATGGCTGTAACCATCTATTAGCAGAGATAATTGATTTGGAAACTTTAAAAACCATTAAAGCTCAGTAAATTCAAGCAAGACTGTATATCATTTCCTTTCAATCTCTTTCCAAGCTGGTTTTGATTACTCAATTAAAGAGTTCGTTTGTCAGCCGTGCGAGGATCACTTTAGGACATGCTGACCAATCAAGAGAGAGTGGATGATTCATTGACACTTTGCCAAACAAAGGACTCATACAGTAGCTGTTTCTATGGTAACACAGAGCGGAGGAGAACGCTCATACAAAAATATGCGTCAGCTGCTATTTGAGGGTGTAAAACACACATGCACACACAAACATGCACGCAAAACATATACCAATGTGCGATCTGAAAGGTGACGCATAATGTAGGTATATTATCTGCCATCACATGGGAAGCAATCTACAAATAAACGAATAAACCATTAATTGGGGCATCAATAAACGGAACAAAAGCACATGAAATCTATTCATTATATAAAAATGAAAATGTTTATTTTCAACAGTGATGCAAAAAAACAACACTGTACAGCAAAGTAGACAATGTAATTAACATAATTATACTATATGAAAAAAAGAGGTTTATGCCAGTTTAATCACACCAAATAGTCTTTTTTTTACATTATAGTGTTATTACAGTACAGTATGTAGTATTAATGACCATGCATTTAATATGAAATTATTTCCTGGAGAATCTCATAGATTGGCTGCGTTTAACTCCACTTTTAGACGTACACTCGACAACTTCCCTAAGCAATTTCCCTCAGGGGAATCGCCACCACTTTGACCGAGAGCTTGGTCAAGGGCTTGGGATGTTCCATTTAAACCTATTGCACATATCCGGCAAGAATTGGGCACTTGTGCAACATAAACAACGACGTACTTCCGAGTGAAGATGGAACGAAGTAAGAAAGGGAAAGCCATAAAAAAGCAGGCTTAAACACAGCCCTAGGCTACCTTTAATTCCACTTTTACACATACACTCACAAACTTCTCTAAGCACTTTCCCTCGGGGGAACCACCACCACCATTTTGAAGCGCGTTCAACTTCGTCAAGTGGGCGAGCGAAGCTTTTTGGACAGACCCTCAGCCTCTTCATATGTACACTTCACTCAGATAGACCACAATGCAACATGATTGTTACCCACACAACTCTAATGTATAACATTAGTTATATTGATATACTTGTTACAGATTATCATATTGTTATTTTCGTTTGTGTAAAGTTTTGTACAATTATTTTCTCCAACAGCCCAAGAATGCATACAGGCCTATAGAAAGGTGAGTAAAAAAAAAAAAAAAAATAATAATAATAATAATGAGAAGGGGAAAAAACTGTAAATAATAAATCAGCTCCACAGTTGATTCCAAGTGATCAAGAGCTCAGGACGTTCCATTTAAACACAGTAGTGGACACTCGTGCAACGAGTGATGTAATGATGTAGATCCCAGTGAATGAGATATAGGGAAATTTGCACATAGGGCATAACAATGGATGTAACACATACGTACACTTCAGGCAGATCCATAGACCACAGTGCAACACGACTGTGAGGGCACAAAAGCAAATCACAGTGCTCCTTAAATTACCCTACATGATTCAAACGATAGAGGGAAAAGCAGTTTACAAGTTAAGTTAGATTAAATAAGCAGTTTAGAAGAGTGATACTGAGATAAAACAGCATGGCTCCATAGAAGATTCAGTGATCAAGGGCTCAGGGCGTTCCATTTAAACCCATTGCATGTGTTCAGCCAGTAGTGGGCACTCAAGAAACGGAAGCAATGACGTACATTAGAGTCAACACGACATGGGGAAGTTAGTGCGGGAAAGGCATAAAAAAAGCTGGTCCGAATTGAATTATGTTAACATTGCAGTGTGTGTAATGTAGATACTGTAGTATAAAACGTAAAGTCTGATGATTTGATGCCAGAAGTCAAATGGACAATATATAATATAATTAAAAAATAATGAATAATGAAATTATTTTTAGTTCTTTATATTATTATTTACAAATACAATAAGTATAAATAGTATTACAATAACATAAATGCATCATATCTATTTGAAAGTGTGGCAGAGATGAAACAATACACAGCTATAATGAAACTGAGGAAGAGTTTATGCTGCTGTGTAGAAGACTTCACTTTGTAATAGTGTGTGTGTGTGTGTGTGTGAGAGAGAGTGTAGGGGAAGTTCAGACCTCTCTAATTCCTGCTGAATGAAATGTCAGTGCATGGCGGGGGTCTTTTTAACTCTCAGCGGTGGGGATCTTGGTGTGGGGGCAGCAGGGGGGGTAAAAGGGTCACAGTGTGTCTAGAGTTGGTGTAGGGCTCTTTGTTAGCCGGAGCTGGACTCCTGAAGTCAGTCAAAAGACCCATGTGGGGGGTCCAGAGGCAGAGACCTGTGGAGATCAATATACCTACAGGGGGTGTATCCTCTCATAGACCCTTTCACTCCATCACACACACACACACACACACACACACATGTTCGTTTTTGCTATCAAAGTGAGGACATTCCATAGGCGTAATGGTTTTTATACTGTACAAACTGTACATTCTGTCCCCCTACGCCCCCCCCCCCCACCCCTAAACTTAACCCTCACAGAAAACATTCTGCATTTTTACATTTTTAATTAAACCTTGTTTAGTATGTTTTTAAAGCTGTTTGAAAAGTGGGGACATATGAAATGTCCTTATATTTCACGTTGAAGTTGTAATACCAGTGTCATACCCATGTCATTATGCACATTTGTGTCCTGATATGTCACAAAATCACACACACACACACACACACACACACACACACACCCTTGCTAGCTCACCCAAACTTATGTAAAACGAAATGAATTTGACTTTTTTTTAAATCTCTCATGCACATTCGTTTATTTTGATGTAGTAAAGAAAACTTGTTTATAGAACGCATATAATGCACACACAGGTTTGGTTTGCTATCTTAGTGAGGGACATTCCATAGGCATAACTGTAAACTAACCCTACTCCTAAACCTACCCATCACAGAAAACATTCAGCATTTTCACATTTTTAATAAAACATTGTTTAGTATGTTTTTAAAGCTCTTTTGAATATGAGGAGACATGAAATGTCCTCATAAAACATGTTTATGTCGCGATACCTGTAATTACACCCATATCATTATACAAATTTGTGTCCTCATAAATCATGAAAAGAAGCGCACTCACACATACACAAATGCAATATAAATGTTTTCATAATACCTTATGAACGCACATTAGAATCTCATAGTGATAATAAACTGTAGTTACATTTACAGGCATTTCAAGTTATTGCTGTTGCAATATTGTTCATTTAAAAGTCAAATACAGTGATTTTAATATACCGTTACCTTCTTAACCTACTTAAGATACCTTAATAGTTTGGCATAATCTTTTATTATCAAAAGAATTCTCAATGACATCATAGGGAGGACCCCCGAGGACCCTCATGACTGTGTGTGTAAAGGTCAAATCTCTGAAAATTTCAGACAATTTGACCTTTTTTATGATAAGGCATATGTCCAAATATTAGGTAGTAAAATGTTCAAAAATGTAATGATATTTAGGAATTAATTATTCACGATACGTGCAACAATACTTTTCCTTTGAAGTTAAAATAAATAAATATTTAGATATGTACACTCACGCATTCAAAAAAAAAAAATATATATATATATATATATATACACACACACACACACACACACACACACACACACACACACAGGTGCTGGTAATATAATTAGAATATCATCAAAAAGTTGATTTGTTTCACTACAGTTTCACTATTGTTTCATTCATTCATTACACACAGACTGATATATTTCAAATGTTTATTTCTTTTAATTTTGATGATTTTAACTGACAACTAAGGAAAATCCCAAATTCAGTATATTTCAGAAAATTAGAAAATTACATTTACCAGACGCTTTTATCCAAAGCGACTTACAAGTGAGGCAATTAGGGGTTAGGTGTCTTGCTCAAGGGCTTAGTCACGGTATCGAAGGGGGAGAGAGTGCTGTTCATTTACAATCCCCACCTTCAATTTCTGCTGGCGTGGGAATAGAACCGGCAACCGTCACGTTACAAGCCCGACTCCCTCACCATTAGGCCACGACTACTCATATACAAATTTTACTTAAAACCAATACAAAGAAAGATTTTTAGAAATTTTGGCCAACTGAAAAGTATGAACATGAAAAGTATGAGCATGCACAGCACTCAATACTTAGTTGGGGCTCCTTTTGCCTAAATTACTGCAGCAATGCGGTGTGGCATGGAGTCGATCAGTCTGTGGCACTGCTCAGGTGTTATGAGAGCCCAGGTTGCTCTGATAGTGGCCTTCAGCTCTTCTGCATTGTTAGGTCTGGCATATCCCATCTTCCTCTTCACAATACCCCATAGATTTTCTATGGGGTTAAGGTCAAACAAGTTTGCTGGCCAATTAAGAACAGGGATACCATGGTCCTTAACCCTTTCGCACGTAAGTTTAAAATACCGACAAGACATCTGCCATCAGGAGCCAGTTCTCTGCACCACCCACACAGGAACTCATCCCCTCCTCATCCACTATTCTTCTCTCTTCCTTCTCCCTTCTCACGGAGGCGGAAGTATCAAAACTTCTCCTCTCCACTCATCCCACCACCTGCCCTCTAGACCCCATCCCCTCACACCTTCTACAAGCCATCTCTCCCACTCTCTTACCAGCACTTACACACATTATTAACTCGTCTCTCCACTCTGGCACTTTTCCTACCACATTCAAGCAGGCTCGAGTAACCCCACTGCTTAAAAAACCCACGCTAAACACATCACTCATGGACAACTACAGACCTGTCTCTCTCCTACCATTCTTATCAAAAACACTTGAACGAGTTGTTTTCAACCAGGTGTCATCCTTCCTCACACAGAACAACCATCTGGATGTCAACCAATCTGGTTTCAAGAGCGGGCATTCCACAGAGACTGCGCTACTGTCCGTTACGGAATCCCTGCGAATTGCAAAGGCTGGTTCCAAATCATCTGTTCTCATTCTGCTGGATCTATCTGCTGCCTTCGACACCGTAAACCATCAAATTCTTCTGTCCACCCTCTCGTCACTGGGTATCTCAGGTCCTGCACTTCAGTGGTTTGAGTCCTATCTCACAGGTAGGTCTTTCAGAGTTGCCTGGGGAGGGGAGGTATCCAAACCTCATGAACTGATCACTGGGGTCCCTCAGGGTTCAGTTCTTGGCCCCCTCCTATTCTCCATTTATACTACATCACTGGGTCCCATCATACAGGCACATGGTTTCTCCTACCACTGCTATGCTGATGACACACAACTCTACCTGTCCTTCCAGCCAGATGATTCCACAGTAGCTGCACGGATCTCAAGCTGTCTGGCGGATATCTCCACCTGGATGGAAGAACACCACCTGCAGCTCAACCTGGCAAAGACTGAGCTTTTAGTCTTCCCTGCCACTCCTACCCTACAACACGACATCAACTTACAGCTTGGTACAACCACCATCACCCCATCTAAGTCGGCCAGAAATCTTGGAGTTATCTTCGATGACCAACTGACCTTCAGAGACCACATCTCAAAGACGGCGCGGTCATGCAGATTTGCACTACGCAACATCAGGAAAATCCGTCCCTTCCTGACTGAGCACGCAACACAACTGCTGGTCCAGGCCCTGGTCATTTCAAGGCTTGACTACTGCAATGCTCTTCTGGCTGGTCTGCCGTCAAGTGCAATCAAACCTCTTCAAATGATCCAGAACGCTGCTGCTCGTCTTGTCTTCAACGAGCCTAAGAGAGCCCACGTCACGCCCCTCTTCATCTCTCTGCACTGGCTACCCCTCGCTGCTCGCATCAAGTTCAAAGCGCTGATGCTTGCTTACAGATCCACCACAGGCTCTGCACCTTCCTACCTCCACACACTGCTACAACGCTACGTCCCCACCAGAAGCCTGCGATCACTAAAGGAGCGTAGGCTTGTGGTACCGTCACAGAGAGGCACAAAATCACTCTCCAGATCATTCTCCTTCACTGCTCCCTGCTGGTGGAATGATCTCCCTACTTTCATCAGGAACGCAGAATCCCTGGCAATATTCAAGAGACAGCTGAAAACTCACCTCTTCCGTGAACACTTGATCCCCTCATAAAAAAAAAAAAAAAAAAAAAAAAACACCTTTCCTTCCCTTTTCCCTTCCTACTCTAGCTTATGGTACTGAGCAATGTATGGAACTTGTATTGTGAGCACTTCCTGTGTTATTTGCCAATTCATGAAGAATCGCTTGTTTGTTTTCCTCACTTGAAAGTCGCTTTGGATAAAAGCGTCTGCTAAATGACTAAAATGTAAAATGTAAAATGTAAAATATTATGGCTGAGCGCCCAGCGTGAGTTTTTCAAGGCGACCGTTATTTAGAACATGTCACTTTACTGTTTCCATGGTGACGCGTCATTGCTTGACACACGGCAACCTCAAAAGCGCTGTATAACTGATGATCTGCTTTATTTTGATTTTTCCTTTTTTATTCAAAATATTAACAAATTTGATGACTATAGCAAGAAAAATCTGATATTCCATTTGCCAAATATGTGCAAGTGGATGTGTTTTGCTGTTTAAACACCTTTATAATGATCGCGTTAGTTGAGATGTTAGTTTGCCCCGCAGTACAGAGAATCGCGTCTGTTGGATTTACAGCACGTGAATTCATCCTTCTCCCGAAATACATGAAAATAAGTGAGCCGGTGAACTGAGAGAAGAAGAGAGTAAACTTTAAAGTTACTTACACAATGTGTATCTGATATGAATAAAACGTGCTGTCTAATTATTAAGGAAATGATTGTTATTGCCGCTTCCATAGACATCAGTGTGTATTTTACAAACTCTAAATGTATTGATTTGTTAGTACTTATGTGCATTTAAATGTCTGAAACCTAAAATAAACATTTTGTGGTTGAAAACACTGCATATTTGTGATATATTGACAGCGCTGAGCGCGTCTGTCACTGGCTCAGCGCCAGAGAACGCGCGCAAGCACTTTTGAATTTGGCAGTTGATCACGTGATGCACTGAACGTTCTAATCACACCGGTGTGATCGTACGCTCCAGGGACCAGCCAAGACTGATCACAGCGGTGTGATCGTACGCGTCAAAGGGTTAAACCAGGTACCACTCAGCAGCAGTCCAGTCCTTTTTGTCTTTAGCCCGCTTCTGACGCTGTCTGTTGTTCAAGAGTGACTTGACATAAGGAATGCGACAGCTGAAACCCATGTCTTACATACGTCTGTGCGTAGTGGTTCTTGAAGCACTGACTCCAACTGCAGTCCACTCTTTGTGAATCTCCCCCACATTTTTGAATGAGTTTTGTTTCACAATCCTCTCCAGGGTGCGGTTATCCATATTGCTTGTAAACTTATTTTCTACAACATCTTTTCCTTCCCTTCGCCTCTCTATTAATGTGCTTGGACACAGAGCTCTGTGAACAGCCAGCCTCTTTAGCAATGACCTTTTGTGTCTTGCCCTCCTTGTGCAAGGTGTCAATGGTCGTCTAACCCTAACTGTCAAGTCAGCAGTCTTCCCCATGATTGTGTAGCCTACAGAACTAGACTGAGAGACCATTTAAAGGCCTTTGCTGATTAGAGTGTGGCACCAGGTGTCTTCAATATTGAACCTTTTCACAGTATTCTAATTTTCTGACATTCTGAATTTGGGATTTTCTTTAGTTGTCAGTTATAATCATAAAAATTAAAAGATATAAACATTTGAAATATTTCAGTCTGTGTGTAATGAATGAATATAATATACAAATTTCACTTTTTGAACTTTTTGATGATATTCTAATTATATGACCAGCACCTGTGTGTGTATATATACATACATACATACACACACATTGTGTGCCTATTTGAAGATTTTCGGAGATGTGAACTCCAGGCCGCCAGCGATCGTTCAGTGCTCATGTACCCACAGAGAACAGCTTCATCTCGGCCAGTCCTTCGAGAATTTGCCGCTGACTCTTTTGTGGATTGTGTTTAAACATGAGGTATTTGTTTTGAGTATATTAAACAGAAAATATTTTATCTTTATTTAGTCTTATTAATCTATTACTTGTTCCAGAGCTAATAGATTTGGCTCAAGGGCTATATTACGTTTCATAAATTTATATTTTCATTGAAATTAAATGCTTTAACTAGAGCACTGCTTTTGTAGGTTTGACTGAACAGTTTGCTTGTGTTCATTTCCTATTTTACATCTTATACTGTTATAATGGCTATCGTTGTTCATTTATATTATTGTTCAATAAAAAATATTTCATATAAATAACATGCCATATTTTTGGCATTGAGAATCAAGTCCGTTCGTGATTTAAATTTCAGTGAAAGTTACATTAATACGCCATGAGATGGCAGCAAAGACTATATGAGTGAGTGAGTCACAAAGACTTTTATAGTGCAATGAACTGAAACAAGGAAACGAGGATATTGTTTTTACTTTAAGCAACGTCATCTCACGAGACGCTCATGGAAAATGCATTGACTAGCACTGTCATGAGAAATCCTCTTAAATGTTAAAAAGACAAAGACAAAGATATCGCTTTCCTCAGTGGACATCCAAACTGATTTTGTGATTTAGAATATAAGATTGGCCTGAAGAATATCAGCTAGATGCGGTTAATACACTCACTCAGGCATTCTCTCTCTCAGAATACTCTACATATTACAATGAGTTTCATTGAATTGACTCTGTTCCTTCATTACTAGATCTAAAGGGACGTTTTAGAATAGTAACGGAGGCTTGTGCTCAGCTGTTAAAGTGTCAACTTGAGATTTGAATCCGTAGTGGAAGGAAGCAGTTCCTCACAAAAGAGGGTTTTTAAAGACAATTTGTTGTTGTTTCTTATTTATTTACACACTTGTGCCATCAAATTGTTGTATAAATGCAATATCACACCCGTAGCCGTGCAATATGGCTCAATATCAGCATGGCTGTGATTACCTATGGCCAAATCCCAGCCGTGTCGATATGGAGCAATATCACATGGCTATGAATGTGATATTGCTTATATATCACCCTTTATATTTTTGTATTATTATTATTACTATTATAAATATATATCATGTACACTCCTATTTGTAAATGACCATATCACACATACATAAAAAATACACAATGCCTCACTTTTTTAATTATATAAATAAATTTCACAGATTTTTTTAAACAAACATTTGCGCTGATACTATAATTTTTCATCTGAACAGCTGTGCGTAACTGAGTACGCAGTGAAATGAATCACTCCATAAGAACCACGTCAATAAAGCTCATGGATTCTTCATGTAAAAACAACTGTGCACCTTTGTAAACCAAAGGCATGCATATAAACACTCAAAATATTCAACACACACATACAGACAAAATCAACTGTGAAGCAAGCATCTTTCATTTGAAGCATTTAATTGGAAACACAGAGGCTGCACATACATTTATCAAATCTCATATGCACGCACATACAAACACACACACACACACACACACACCCTGGGGAGGTGCAATACAACAAAACAGGGTTTTTTTCAAGCTGTGTAACTGACCCTTCCATCTGGTGTGAAACAGGCTGTTCGCGTCAGGCATCATTTCCCCTTTCTATTGTACACGAGCCCAGGGCTACTGTAGACTGTGTTATTGGACCATAAGCTTCTAGAGATGGATAATCTATAAAATAGCTCCCCGCTGGCCCCAAGTAACCCTCACACAGTAACTGCACACAAACACACACACACACAAACAGGTTATTCTTTACAGAGACACAATGAGAACAAAAAATACATTTGTTTACTCGTCATCTATACATGTTTTTTTCTCTAGAGTGTATTGATATTTTACGCTAGTGTTGTATTGAGAGAATCGATCCTCACTTAAAATAATTCTGTGTAGGCCTTTTATTATAAACTAGGGTTTCTTTTATCAATTATTTAGTGTGATAATCTCTATTGTAAAGTTTTTGCAATAAGTTGTGTATGATGACATCTATTTTTTCTTCTATCTCATTTTAATGCACATAAATTATTAAGTGTTTGTATAAGTGGGTTTTATTTCATATATAAACTTTATTGCTCCAAAATTGAACTATATCCATATACAACATTTTGAAGTCTAGAGATGATGCTCATGTGAACGAGCAATCATGGATGAGACAAATGGATCAACTGTGAAACTCAAACAGTTATCGCCATCTCGAGCGAAGAGAGTGCTCAGCTTTCACTAGCCAGCATTATGGAAGTGAACATTATGAATGTAATCTATATCAGTTTTGTGGAAACATAGAAATTAGAATATGCAATCCAAATTGGATATTTCATGAAGTGCCAGACACAATGCAATAAAGAAACAAGTGATTAGACTGGGTTGCCCCGCCCACACTAAAATCTTACTGGATCAAAAGGTTGTTGCTCATGCATATTAATCAACACATTTTGATGAGAAGAGATTAATAAATAAATAAATAAATAAATCCCTCTTATGAAAGTAATGGAAATATATGTTATGTTGCACAGTATATTCCCTTTAATGCTTTAAAAGTTATGGCTTTCAAACACTATAGTTGCATAATATAATTACCCATTTAATGCCCAAAAATCACCAACATTACACAGATTTATCAGTATCGGTATCGATATTGGCCTTGCTAGAATTTGGAAAAGAAAACAAGCGGCCTCTCCCATCCCTAATGCTTGTGAATGCGTGTTTATCGCAGGCAAAAAGCACCTGCATGGATTAGAGCATTTTCTCAAATCAGCTAATTACGACAGGCTTCTCTGTTCTCTCCTGTAATTAAATCAAATGATCAGGCGAGACAACAGCTCTCCCCAAAATAAAGACCAGAAACAACAGCATCAGCAACAGATAAACACCTGTTACAGGCTCTCACACACATACGCACAACATGCACACACTTTGAAAAACAACAAAAGCAATCTATAAAACCAAAATGCACATTTGCAGCCACAGCGTTTCAAATGAGTGCAGTAAAATTGAACTAAAAGGAACTAAACTACAGTACAGAACAAAATGTCTTCAATAATAACTAGATGTATTGGAGTGGGAGGATCTTTTTTCCATATGTTTTATTGAGGCTGCCACTGTCTCTCTCCCTTTCTCTTTCTCTCACCTCTGCTATTGTCCTTCCCTCTTTAATTTGCACCTGTCTGGGTGTACTGTCAGACCGGCCCTACGGGAACCCACAATTCTGTTCAGTAAAATATCCTACATTAGGTTCTTCTGGGGACAAAGGGAAAGATCTAAAAAAAAAAGAAGAAAAAAATGAGCGCGAGATGGCGAGACAGAGAGAGAAAATTCACTCAAATTGAGCTCAGATACTCTCCTCAGTCGTCATTCGCCCACACTGTAACTCTCTTGGGCACTGACTACACTCCACCTAACCACAGTTCTCTTGGAGACAGAGTGGACACTTCACATCCGACAAGAGGACAAGACACAGCACAAGCCCGGGATGGAAAAAATGAGGGTGAAATTGTGCAAATGCTTTGTGACAAGACAAAAATCTTTGCTTGTGTGAGGAGAGTGTTCAAAACAAGAAGCTCTTTGATGTCAAGATACTAAGGGTTTAAAAGGCTGTAATGATTGCAGATCAACAAATATGGCTGAGCATGAAATACTAGACACAATCACAGATATCTTCACTTGTAAAAGGAGAAAGTGTGAATCAAGTCAGACTTGACGTCACGATAACAGATTGTGAGAAAACGCAATTATTGCAGATGGCTTATGATTAGCCACTTTCCTCCATGGTGGCAAAATTGACAACATGAAACTCTTTAATCAGTCAGAATAGGAAAATCCTTACTTGAATGAAGAGAAGTCGAATTTAACATCAATATACGGATGTTATGCAAGAACGTAGACTACATTATGCCTGCAGATTAGCTGCTACATATAGCTTGTAGCAGTCAAAGAATAAAATATTTAATCAATCCCAAATATCTTCATCATAAGATTAGAATGTTTGAACTGCATGTTGAATTTCACATCAAGATACAGAATGTGAGAATGCAATTACTAAGGATTATCTGCAATGTAAGGTTTGCAACAGGACAATAATATCCTAGCCTGAATCTCACTAATCAGAAAAAGAAATATTAATTTGTATTTAAATCTTCAATCCAAGAGGTCATATTTTGTCAAGATACTGAATGTAAGAATGCACATCATGATTTCAGATGACTAATAACTAACTGCTAAGTACATTTCATCACATCATACAACACTGTATATTGACCTAGCGTTAAATCCATGAATCAGTCAATCACAAAAGTATTTACCTGTATGGGAGGAATGAAAAAAAATCAACATTAATGAGCCATTCACACAGTACGTCTTTTTTTTTTTGCATTCTATTTTCAACATTTTTTGCTTCTTCTTTTTTTTTTTTTTGAGTGTCACTAGACCTGTCACGGTGTGGGTTGCTGCAAGGGAGAGTAGATTCAGGATCCAAAATACAAAAGAGTGTGGGACAAAGGAAACGAGAAAAGAACATAGGAAAATGTGATATAAAACAAAACTGTAAACAAAAAAAGAAGGAGGCAAACCATACACAACAAATGTCAGTTTGAAGAAGAGTCCATGGGGGAGTCGACAGATAGAGGAGCCAGGGAGGAGACGATGGAGGGAGGAACCTGGACGCGACCCAGAGCAGTGCCAATAGGAAGACTCCCTGAGGAAACGATGGAGGAAAGAACCAGGGTGGAGGCAGGAGTCTGCTCAACTGAGGTGGAGCGTGGAGAGGAGGAGACCCAGGCGGAGCAAAACTGAGACCATGATATTGTTGGTCCTAGAGGCCAAGGCAGAGATGATGAGCGGCTGAAGTGAAGACAGGGTGCCGGAGGACTGAGGTGGAGTTGGTGGGACCGAGGTGAACCCCAAGAGGTGGAGGTACAGCCGAAGGTCTGGATGTCTGTGGAGTTGGCAGAGTGATGACTGACCAAAGCGGAGCCAGAGGGATGGGTGAGGCCTGTGGATGACAGTCTCAGGTGGAGCAGAGGAGGGGAGGAGCAAAGGTTGAGCTAACTGGTTGACAGACGAAGATGGACTAATAGTCTCAGAGGCCCAAGGTGGATCCAGGTGATGCATTAGCCACGGCGGAGCTGGAGGCCAAAAGACTCGAGGCAGATCCCCGCAACAAAGTGGAGTAAACAAGAGGAGGAGTAGAAGAACTAAAGGAACAAACAGAGTTTGAACCAAAGGACTGGCTTGCTTTGGTAGAGGAGGTGGGAGAGGAATGCTGGTTGGGATCATCAGAGATGCAGGAGACTTGGAGCTGGGCCTCTTCTACTTTATAATCATTCAGAGAGGCCAGGTATAGCTCACCCTCAGAGGCAGGAGTGTAGGCCTGGCTTTCTTCCATGCCCTCGTACTCCTCGAGCACACCCACTGGGATGGAATATTTTGTCGGCTCTCGCACCTGGCTAGATTTATTGTTGGGCACGGGCTCAAGGGCGATGATATCCACAAGCTTCGGCTCAGATGTAGACATTGTATTGTGGAAATCTCTGGATCTTTCTGCACTGGGCTAAGGCATTTCGTCCGTGGCGGGTTTTGGCACTGGCTCTGTGTTTCTGGCGGGCATGTGGAGGAATGGGGAAGGACTAGGCATGAGTCCCAAGGCAGGTAGGGTCACTGGAGCCAGGTGGTGACAGGATGATAGAAGTGGGCTGGGTAGGCTGTGGCTAGGGTGTAGTCTGCCAGGGGATGGCCATCTTGTGCAAGGGAGAGGAGAAGGTTTTCAGGAGTGACAAGTGAAGGGACTACTACTAGATACATATTTTTGGTCTGTTCTTCTGTCACGTGTGGTTTGCAGCAAGGTAGAGTAGATGCAGAATCTTGTTGCAGCAGTTACATTTATTTACAAAAGAACCAAAATACAAAACACGCAAGAAAAACAGGAGGACAACAAACCACTGTGATAATAAATGAGACTGGACAAAGAATTACTAAAACTGAGGGCTACATATACATAGGTCAGTGAGGAACCAATGAGGAACAAATGAGGAACAGGAAAGTCGGCAACAAAGGAAACAGGAACAGAGCAAAGGAAAAGAAGGTGACACAAACTATAAGTCCATGAAAACAGAACATAAATCTAAAAAGATCTTGCTTTTTTCCTTCCACTTGCGTTGCAAGGTTTTGAACAAAAATGCGTTCTTTGTAAATTACCCCTAAAAATGTAAGAATGAACACAATAGTGGTAAATGTCTTATGATTCTAATATAACTCCCACTTTTTTTGTTTTTTTTGTTTTTCGTGCAGGATGTTCCTCATCAAATTTCATGTCAGGGCACTGAATGTTCACTTCATGGTTGGATATGACCAACAAATAGCTTCATTTCTCAACACTACAATAAAAGTGACAGAGTATTAAATAGATGAATGCAAAAAAAAAAAAAAAAAATATATATATATATATATATATATATATATATATATATATATATATATATAGATATATATAGATATATATATATATATATATGATTAGCAGCTACTTACAGAAAGAAATCAACAATTCAAATTTGGTGTAAAGATACTGAGTGTGCAATACAGGAACAAAAATGGCTGAGCATGTAATACATCAATCAGTGTATTTTCCTCCATGTAAACCAAGAAAAAATATTCAGGTTGTTAGAGAAACAAGTAGAAAGCTGAGAGAACAGCCCCATGTTGAGCACTCCAAGGGATCTGTGAGATTTCAGTCGAGTGGGAAAATCGTCTCCTGTCCACAGCAAACAGGTGTGGGTAGGAGGAAAAATGGAAACGTCTTGATTTTCACACTGCTAATTTCATTCAGATCAGCCAATCTCACCACCCAAGCTTTTCGCCACTTCCCTTCGAACGTGCTAATTATGAACTCTCGCTGACGTGAGCAAGGTTTAAAGGCTAATTAGCATAAAATCCTACATGTTGTATTTTTACCTTCCTAATCAACACCCTCACACAGACATGTTTTTTTAGATGCGTGAGAGAGAAAGAAACAGAAAGAATGCTTTGACGCAATTAAAATGCGATTGAACATGCAAACAGAGTGGGGGCGACAAGCATCGTGGATATTGTTCTGAAATATGCCATTATTAAGCTTGCATACTATCAGCACAAAGTGTCAGACAAGCACTCAGGCAACAAAATGAAAACTAAAATAAAATGGCAATCACAAAAATGGCCTGAAATAATCTGGAACCCCCACTTACAGTAACCCAAGTATCAATTACAAGCAAAAACTCGGAACTTGATGTGATTGCTGATATTCGCCGTTCTCAGTATTGTGGAATAAATTCCCAGAGGCTCAAATGGGTGGGCTGGAGGAGGCTGCCATATTGGGTGCCACCTGGTAGTGTCGGGGGGGTTCTGGGTTATGCCATTGCCTGGCAGGGAGATCCACAGATGGGTCGAGCTTCAGGGTTAGAATGGAGCATAGAATGGAGAAAGGGTACTAAAGGAAGTCTGTGGTCTTGAGACATGCCTTGGGCTGGGTGGCAAGGCTGTGGATAAGACACCATATGCTTCTGCTGACCTTTATCAATGTTAATGCATTAGATGTGGGTTTTGGTAGTGATTTTACTTGCTTACCTGATTATTTTGAGGGTAATCACATTATTATGAAACTAAAATAACCTTTAAAAATTACTTAAGGTCTGCAAAGGAAATTTGGACATTGAGACTTGGAAAAGTGACTCCTGAAATACAGTAGCAACTTCGCTGCTTCCAAGAAACATGGGTGGGATCAATTTTAACGTGTTAAAAACAAACAACAAAATGTGGTTTTAAGACACTTACCTGTATTTCTGTGACGTTTAATCATTGCAGCTCAGACCGGCTGTCCTTGCTCAAGAGAGAGTGGCGTCACTGCATAAACGGTTAGTTGTTCCATTCAGACAAACTACAGATTTTATATAAATCTGTTGTCGTTGAAAATCTGAAAGAGAATGTATTTATTATTATTATTATTTTGTATTTTTAGGGCTGTCAAAGTAAACTATAAAACTGCTCTGGAATGATTTTATTGTTAAAAGTGAAATAAAGTACATTTGAAAAAGTAGGGAAAAATACATTTTAAAAAAATCATTATTCAGCGACACTTTATTTTAGGGTTAAGGTTTTTATTTACATTACAAGTACTTACAATAGCAATAACATTAAATGACACAAATACAACTTACTCTAATCTAAAATATAACTTTAAGGTAATTAATAGTTTTCAGTGCTTATTTGTGTAATTATTCTAACAATGTCGCCTTAAAATAAAACGCAACTGAATATTTTACAGATGTTATTTTTACAATTTGCTTTGGCTTAATACAAAAATAGCAATATAAAAGACATTTAATTTTGAAAATTACGCTTTTTGTATCACATTACAAATATACATATTTATATTTTAGGAAGGTCCTGATAATCTCTAATTTTGTGTGTGTGTGTGAGTATTCCCTACATTATGGGGACCAAATGTCCCCACAGGTATAGTAATACTAGTAAATTTTGATCTTGTGGGGACATTTTTTTGTCCCCACGAGGAAACAAGCTTATAAATCATACAGAATTATCTTTTTTGAAAATCTAAAATAGCAGAACATTTTCTGTGATGGGTAGGTTTAGGGGTAGGGGTAGTGTAGGGGGACAGAATATACAGTTTGTACGGTACAAAAACCATTACACCTATGGAATGTCCCCATAAAAAAATGAAAACAGTGTGTGTGTGTGTGTTAATTTATTCATGTGCAGTGGAAGTTTTAATACTCCATATTTTTGAATTAGTAAAGGGGTTTCAAGAGATGATAATCTCAAGAGTTATTGTCAGAGACACATCGATAGCCATGCCCTAAAACCTCAGAGATGGATTGTGATCCTTTTCCTGTCAACACGACCACCCCCATCTTCGGCCTCCTGCACGCACAGATTATCCAGACCCCTATGACAGAGCCCATGACCCCTAAGGGAAACATAATACCCGATCCGGCTGTCCATCCACACCAACTGCCCATGACACCCCGTTTTGACCTGCATCATAAAACTGCGGTGGGTTTTTTTTCTTCTCCCTGCGCGTTTAAAAGACATGCTATAAAAAGGAAAATCTTCCCTATACGTTAACACGCAGGAAACCAGGTGAAAACATCTGCCAGTTCTCTGGAGGCGAGCCTGACGCCTGCGTATCAAAGGTAGAACGAGAAAGAGAGGTGCGCGCCATCATGTGTAGGTGGTTAACACTGATGTCTGAATAGTTTGGCGGTCACAGGGGGCTGGAATATAGAGATGACTGAAGCTTATGCCAAGCCAATTAGCACGTCTGCATTTAAATAGAATGTGTTAGAACCACCCCCACTAATGATGTCATTGCTCTAGGGTCTCCACGCAGATTGGAATGTGGCCGACCCTGATAGAGCCAAATCTACGATCGTCACTATCTCACACACACTTACACACGCCATGTGCCATTACCCTGCGAGCACGTACCATCTGTGTACTGAGAAAAGCATTGTACTTTACGCACTTATTCATCCTAATTCACAAAACAAACTAGGATTTCACTATAGTTTTGTCGTCCAACAGATACGATTTCAAAAAAACACTTCCCAACTCTATAGCATTCTTTCTTTCTCTCTCACACTTTTTTAAAAGTCTCTTTAGAAAGTGTGTTGGATCATTCTGTTGTGGGCATATGGTGAGGGAGTGGAACCATTACGAGTCCCTCAAGGGGCCTCAGATCTCTGAAAGGGTCCCAAACACTGTTCTGGGACCAGGATAAAGAACAGATCTCTTTCTGATAATGCCCCAGATGCTCTTCTCAGATCAGTTTTATTGTGATATGGTGCCAAAGACGAACCCTCAGAGCATTCACTCACGTCCACATACACAGGAAGAGAAAGTAAAACACTGTAACACATAATGTAAAGAATGCATAATGTATGCTTATGAGAAAAATAGGTCATTCATGAATAGCATAGACATCATTAGTGGAGTTTTCTAAAGCAAGCATCACTTTTACAACTAAGCCATTAAATACTCTCCTAGCAACATACAGATAACGTATTGTAACAAGCTAAAAACTTTCCTTTTACAGAAAATGTACAAATATGATATTTATGTAAATGTGTTTATGTGTCTGTTAATAGTGTAACATCTTCGTTAAAAATGCTATAGAATGTAGACAAGGTGGAAAAAACCTAGAAAGATTTTTTTTTTCCAATTAAATGTATTTTTACTCTACCAATCAAAAAGTAGCTTAGTACTACTACTGAGTTTAATATTATTATTTATTATTATATTTGAAATGCCTATATTTACTGTTAAAACATGTGTTTGTGATGTTTAAATGGAGATTCAGCATGTGTTTACACATACAATGAGGTTCTAGCAAACATATAATTACTTATTAGTAGCTTCTAAAACCAAAATTGTTCACATCATGTCAGTAACTTTACAGATGTACAAATGTTTAAAAATCCTTAATCAAACACTGAACTCATAGAATTAGTTGATTCTGTTGCATTTATGCTAAATCATATTGTTTTCAATCACATTTAACGCAGTTGACTCGTTTAATTTGAAATTATGACATTTCATTCTGTTCAGTGTGATGACTTTTGTTTTAAATAACTGTATAATGTTAAACAAGAATACTCTTTAAAAACTTGAAAATAAATCATTTTTGTAATTTATCCATTACATCATGTAATATTTCATGGGAACACAAAGGTCATTTTATGAATATTCGGTGAATCAAACAATAACTATAAAATAGGCCAAAAATGTTTCATAAAATGATTATAAAAATAATCCAAGTCTTTAGAATCCATGCAAGACCCAAATTCAAGCTTTCGTTCAACGATCTTCATCTCCTTCCTCGGTAGCGATCATAAATGTCTAACCCCGCACTCGTTACGAATTCAAAATTTGCCCCCAAAGGAAGCTTTATGACAAAGTTTTAAGGCACTGATATCACTAATTGGCTCTTGCCTGCTTTGTCAATTACGAAATGCCTTGTTTCAGGTGACGTATGCATTTGAATGAGACGTGCGCCTTCACAGAGCATATCGGAATAAGATTTTAAGCAGTCAGGAATTGAGAAATCCAATTTTCCTTGATCTTTTGACATATTAGTCATTGTACTAAAAAAAAAAAAAAAAAAAAAAACATTTTGTAAGTTTCAAGTCTCAAAACTCCCTTGTGAGTTGAGTACCAAACTCCCAAAATGGTACGTTTCGTATTTCGCCACAGTATGATGTCATAGTGCATTCAAACACTGACTCTGCAGAAAAAAAAGCAATGCCTACTTCTACATTGCTGCCCGTTTAGCTTTGCTCACTGATTCATACATGTAGTAAGAGTTGAGTAAATACAAGAGAGATGCAAACAGAGATTACTTAAAGACAGTACTTAACTACTATCAGGATGTAAAGAGACTTTCAACCAGTATAACAAAAAAAATATTTCTGATTTGTTCCAGAATTTGTTCCAGAAATATTTTTTTTGTTATACTGGTTGAAAGTCTCTTTACATCCTGTATGGTGTAGGACCATAAAATGTTTGTCCAGTTATTGCATTCAGTACCTGCCTTTCAACAAATGTATGTTCATACCTCCGCACTCTGAAAGGAGGGATCTTATGCTTTCAAAGCTAGCTTGCTATTGCTAGCCTCTCTGAAAATTGCCTACCCTACCTTTAAGAAAGCATGGATGAACTTTTTTTTTATTTTTTGTCTGTTCTCTTCATTTTACTGGAGATTCATTTTTATAAAATGCATAGTTGACACCGTGCAATTGACAAGGTATACTTTCTTCAGTTTACTAAAAATGATGAATATAAGAATGACAGTGTGGCAAACGATGGTACATTCATTCATAATTCAGTTACACAAACACATTCTTTGTCAACCATAACTGTGTAACTTGAATTATGTCTCAACTAAGACTTGTAAAGCATGTGCGATACGTATAAATGTTTCACATTTGGCAAATGAAAAAAACTATATGTAGCGTCTTCAGATAAACACTAATATAATATAATAATTACCTCACAAATACATGAGGAATAAATAGAAATAAAGATGATTAATTACCGCACTGTCACAGGTTGGAGTATCTGTAGCATTTGAGGAGTAGGAGGGTTGATAAAATTACATGATCTCAAGAGACAAAGCCTTGCCATTTAGCGCTCACGCACAGTAAGCAGAGAAAGTGCTCGTTCGATGTCTGAGAGACGGGTTCTGAGTGCAGTCAGCACGCACACACATAAAGCTGCTGCTCATGCAGTGTGAAGAATATACAGAACTTATCTTACTGGGCTTGAAACACACACACCGCACTGTAATGAATTACTGTAAAAATTACAGCATTATTTTACAGCCGCTGGCTGTTTTTTTAATAATACAGCATACTGCTGTAAACTGCAATGCATTCTGGCGTCACATGTTGGTTTGACTCAAATTTACAGAATATTGCTGTAAATTGACCCTTCGTAATTTAAAAAAAAAAAAAAATACAGTTATTTACTGTAATCAGAGAATACAGGGAAATTCTGTAAATTAAATTACAGTAACAGTACTGTAAATTTTACAGTAACTGGCTGGCAACTCTGCTGCCAGTATTATACTGTAAAATTTACAGTAATTTTTTAACAGTGCGTGTCCCATCTTTGCGAGTATCTTCATAAACACAATCTGTTGTGTAGTGGAGTAGGATTAGTGGCTCAAAAATATCTTTAATAGTTAATAAAACTGTACATTTGTTGTGCCCATTATATTTTATATATTCTTTTGGACTCTATAAAAGCTTTGGTAAGGTGGTAGGGTCTAAAATATATCAAAATATTTTTAAATGTTGTAAAAAAACTGTCAGTTTACATTTTACATTATACATTTTTTTCCGCATTCATTGCTTCAGGTTAAAGAAGCAAGGTCAAGGTTCAAAGATGAATAACAAAACAACATTTATGAAAACTGATAGTTGAGTTGACTACATTACAAAACCCAAAATCACAGCACCATGTGACCTCAGATAGTGCAACATTCACACAGTAACTCTTGACTGAGCAATAGATGAGTAAATAACACTGTCACAAAATTGCTGTTATTCAGTAACCTGTGCGTTTATGTTTTTGTGTTTTTGTTGTGGTGACAAGATGCGGCAGGTGAACCGTTGCATCTCAGGGTTGCTATGGCTAGGTTGAGGTTTTCTCCACAGTTACCATGGTGAGGTGGACTTGACTGGACGTTTTGACCCATCTCTGAGTTCATTGAGCACTAGGGGCCATAACAGACACTCCAAAATATCATCTGCTCCACAGAGCGTAACATTCATAATCTGTGTGAACACTAAAACACTGTTGGAAGGTGAGTTTTTTTTTTTTTCAATGATAAAATACGTTCTCCTATCTCAGTATAATATTCAGAGACAACTATGAGACATTTGTAGGTTAATTTCTCTGAACAATCTGGATTGTGGTGCCATCATTACATTGCTCTGTTTGTTTGGCAACCCAGCCTGGGGTGCGTTTCTCAAAAGCATCATTAGTCTACTAACATCGCGAGTTTTGTCGTTACTAACATCATGAAAGCGAACGGACATTCACAAACTGCATCGCAAACTTGTGTGGTTGGGACGACAACTCTTGAGTTGTGCTTACAAGCATAGTTTCTTATTTTTATGATGTGGACTTAAAGATAGTTATCTTAAGCAAAATACACTGTAATGAATTGCTGTAAAAATTACAGGTTTATTTTACAGCCGCTGGCTGTTTTTTAATAATACAGCATATTGCTGTAAACTGCAATGCATTCTGGGGTTTGACTCAAATTTACAGAATATTGCTGTAAATTGACCCTTAATAATTAAAAAAAATACAGTTATTTACTGTAATCAGAGAATACAGGGAAATTCTGTAAATTAAATTACAGTAACACTACTGTAAAATTTACAGTAACTGGCTGGAAACCCTGCTGCCAGTATTATACTGTAAAATTTACAGTAATTTTTTAAAAGTACAATTTATATATTTGATTTTGAATGTATACAAATTTAGATATTTTAGTTTGTCAAGATTTTTGAAGAGTGCAGTTGTGCGTACGTGCTCTACGTAAGAACGAGGCTATGATTGATCTGGAATAAAGCAAAATAACTGAGAAAAAGGACAATTAGCCCTCAGATGCCATGTCCGTAATTTACAGCAAAAAAAAAAAAAAAATCTAGCACAAATTCAATCTGAAACGGATTCATTTAAAGAAGTTATTACTCCACCACCTGCATGAAATCATTAACCAACGTGGCTGAACGACAGGTTTGCGACGATGCGGTTTTTGTTCGTGACTAGCTAGTTGATTGGTTCAAAGATGCATCGTACAATGTAGTGAAGCAGGGAGTTACGTCAAACACACCCGTCTGACACATCAACATTGAGGAAACCAATGTCCTGAGTTTGAAGCGGAATCATCTTTTTCGCCAACCAGTACCATATGTGAAAAGAGTATTATTCTGAATATATTAATTAAAGCATGTCACAGCTGAAACTTCTTAAAAAAAAAAAAAAAAAAATCAATTTACAATAATACTTCATTGCGTTAATGTGAACAGCAACAGAGGACAAGATCTTTATAAGCGTGAAGAATAAGATTATGTCCATAAAGTGCGGGGGAAGTCAGTAATTAAAATGATTGAACGATTATATCAATATAATATCGAATATTTCATATTTGCTGTTCCAGCATGTTCTGATGCAGTTTAAGAATTTATTTATTTGTGTGTTTGTTTGTACTTACCATTTATAACACCTAGGAAACAGTCGACCAGACTACATGAGATGCCGTTGACAGAGTAAACGTTGTATTTACCCAGCACATTCTGTTAAGGTTGTAAGGTATACAGTTATATTATATCTCAGAGCTACAAATTGAAATGAGGTTATAGAATCTGTTGGGTTATGGGTGACAGAAGTACAACACAAATGATTACACAATCAAGAAAGGCGATAAAGAAGAGTAAACAAGCTCCATTATGCCTGTTCTAGCAAGAGGAGTCTGAGTGGAATCTGACTCATTGGTCTGCGTGGGTGACTTAGACCCAGCTGAAACCTCCTGATACCTTCAACCAGGAAAAAAAGAGGATCTGATATGGAAACCGTATGCCCTCTTCTTTACTCCAAGGGGTTTTCACATGGACTTAAGATATAATAACAGAAGACTGCAGGGCAAACGGCACTGCGAATGTCTTTTAGGACATGTTTAGAGGGCTACTTCCGACAAACCATGTCCTATTATTACCAAAACTGTGAAAAAGTATGGCTGTGAACACAATTACTCCTCTGTAAAACTGATCAGTGGAATCAAACACAGCAGAGGTAGCACCATTATCCCTTTACTGGAAATTCAATGGAAAAAGTCCCAGGTCCTTCATTCGCCCACTTTTACACAATGTCCGGGAGCAAAGGCACACAGTTTTTATTTCTTTATTTTTTTTACCAAGTCTGCTTAAAAAAAAATGGGTTCGAGGAGGAACTCATGACTTCCCAAGTTTAAGAAACTGTACATACGAAATGTGTATGTAAAGCGTTGTTTTAGCACACATAGATTTAGTTATTTTTAATGAATGTATGTTAATAACATTCTGACGTCATAAAAGCAATAAATAGGTTGATTTTATATAGTATTTAACCAATGAGATTAACTTGTTTCAATAATTCCTAAGTCTGTGCATACACAAGTCATTTTAAGCTTTAGGACATGGTTCCAGACGTACTCTAACAAACTCCTCCAAGACATTTTATCAGATAAACATCATATTTGGCAAGTCTAATCTAAAGGCCTTTGCGACGTTAAATTGCGAAGATCTTGAGTTTTCGTTGAAGGGCGTGTCCGTGGCGGCCTAACAAAATTTTATGTTTCGCCATGAAAGAGGAAGCTGGTGTAACTCGGGCATACAGCGTCCAATCTGCCCCAAACCTCACATGTGCGATGAGAGTCATGGCCTAAAGGCATCTATATGCCCATTAGTCATAGCGCGACCTGCTGGCATGCTTTGCACTGTAATTCACTCCCAGAAAACATATATGCGATTAATGCCACGAAACAGGAAGTTGTTGTCACTCAGGTATTCGATGTGCAATCTGCTCCAAAAGTCTTGGCCTGAACATGTCTACATGGCAATATTCAGTTATAGTTAAAGCACCGGGAAGTGTAGTACGTCAAAATAACTTTGCCGTATTTTTCCTATATTTAGAAGCTTAAATGCATGTCGCTCACTGTTTTCCTAAGTCCTCCGGGTGACTGTGGCCCCGGATACGAAGGCCCTTTCATCACTGCTTGCAGCTTTAATTTTGCTTCGTTTCTGAGTAATATTGCCAAAATAATAAGCGGCTATTACTTTTGCACTGGTAGAAGTTTGAAACACAACATATACTGTATATATTTTCACATTCATATGGGCGTGTAAAGTGAATGGTGACAGAATAACATGACACACTTTATTTTGTCTTCTTCAATCATCTGCAGGGGAAGAAATGATGGTCTCACTTTATTTTAGGTGGCCTTAACTACTTTGTACTTACATGTAAACAGGGCCGGGTAGGTTACTTTTAAAATGTATTTACAAAATACATGCTTTAAAAAGTCATTTGTAACGTATTTCGTTACATTACTCAAGTTTAGTAACTGAATGTAAATACTTTAGAATACTTTGGAATACTAAAAGGTCATTGCAAGTTTTTATCTCACAATTCTGACTTTTTCACTCAGAATTGCGTGATATAAAGTTGCAGTTGCGAGTTATGAAGTCGGAATTATAAGATATAAACTTGTAATATTGAGAAAAGTCAAGATTATGATAAACTCACAATATTGAGAAAAGTCAGAATAATGAGATATAAAATTGCAATATTGAGAAAAGTCAAAAACATGAGATATAAACTCACATACTAACTTCACAATTGCAAGATTTTTTTTTTTTTAAATTTGTATTGCAAGTTTATTTCTCCCAATTCTGACTTTATAACTTGCAATTGTGAGTTTAAATCTCGCAATTCTGAGAAAAAGTTGCAGTGAGCTTTTTTACAATTATAAAATGACTCACAAACAACCCATCCCAAAACATGAAAACAGTCAAAAACATGAAACTTAACTCCACTTTTTCAGACTGTCAGAGTCAGAGAATCACCAATTGCTGTTTAAATGACATTAAAATTCAAAGTAATCACTTTGGTAATCTAAAATACTTTTCACATGTAACTGTAATCTGATTACCACCCATTTAAAATGTAACTGTAAAGAAATACTTGTATTTCGTTACTCCCCAACTCTGCATGTAAATCATTTGATACAATGCACTTATTGTGCGCATGCATGTTTTTACATTGCACTTCTATTTTAAAGAATACCTGCATGTCATTACATCTGTAATTACATTTATAATTACACTGTTGGCTCATCCCTTGCACCTTAACCCACTCTTAAACCTGGTTTACCATCAAACCTGTCCCTAACCTTACCAGTATCCACCTCAATAGCAGCAAAAGTGTTTTGCAATACAAAATACAAAACAGAATAAGTACATAGTCGATAAGGCGACCTAATATTAAGTGGGAGTGAAATGATAAACATCAAACACACATTGCAATCAAAGCCATATAACATTTCACTTCTAAACAACCGCTTCAAGGCTAATGCCGTGACTCAGTTTCACATTACTTGTATCAGTGACGAAAAAAAAAAAACATCCAAGCGTATGTTATGTAATGTTCCTGAAGAGATGCGCCTTTCTAATATATACCCATAGGAACAATCTACTTCCTTCTTGTAGAATTCACCAAAGAGCAATTATAGAAGTATAGAAGATATGTAATCAGAACATAGCAGCTTATGGGGATATTTAAAGGAAAACGGCTGTGTGTCTAGCTTTGTGTAGCCAATAATGAGACCGTGATTGCTACGGTTAACAATGTGTGCATGCGTGAGAGAGAGAGGGAACGTAAATCAAGGTATTTAATGGTCTGCTTTCCTAGCCTCCCCCGGCTCAAACATGTGGCGAGACAGCACCTCACCACGCTTTACAGCACCCCATCGCCACGGTAATGACAGAAGCACATTCCCTGAAAATTGATGTGGGCCTTTAACGGTGGGCTCTAATTTGTGCTAATGCCAGCGCCTCTGTCAGTGCGAAAGACACCCAGGCCGGTGCTTTTTCATCCCAAGACCCACAAAAAAGGTCATCATACGTTACGTTCACAAACAGACAGCGATCAATGGTGCCTAATATTCTCAGCTTGTATCTTTGTTGTTGCAGCTGACAAGAAAATCAAAACCATATTTACGACTGGCATTTTTTTTCTCCGGCCGGGCATTAAAGCACCAGGGCTCCGCACCGGTAGATGAAAGCCACGACCCAGTGGTTTCGTTTGCCCCATGTTCTCCGTCATTTAAATTGGCAGCCTTTTTCCCACTCACCCTACCACTTTAAAGCCCAGTCGTCTTTTAAAACATTTAAACATAAACAGCAGCGGCAAGGCCATTTGGTTAAATCCGGCCACCTGATTGGGGCCGTGCGTGGGCAATCGTGGAGAATCAAAGCACCTGGGCTCTGCTGGGCTGGTTATAGATTATGAAATGGTGCATCTGGGAGATCATTAGATCTGCTCGGGGCCAAAGACACACAAAGGCATGAATATAATAAAAGATATAACTCAGCAGGATGCCTGTAGAATAGCCTGAGGAGAGAAAAAGGTCAATTATTACATTCAAGCCATGTGAGCTTTTTTTATGCTGTATGAGGCTATCACATAGTAATAAATACAGCAGGTATTGCAAACATCAGTCAAACCGTCATCGATTATGTTTAAAATATTAAAGGAGCATTTCACCCCAAAAAAATATTTACTCCCCCCTCCTTTGTTGTAAAATATGGAATGAGACATTGCTGTCTTTTGCACTTTTTTGCAGTCTCGGAGCATCAGTTACACGATCAAGGCACGTTGCAAGTTGGCTATGCTAGGTTGCTTTTTGTCACAGACTAGTCGCATGCTTAAAACATAAAAGGGCATTGTGCAAGTCTTGTAGTCTTCCCTTGTCTTTGAGAACAATGTGTATGTGACCTTATCAAAAATGCAGCACAAACTCAGGTTTGTAGACTTTCATATCTTGGTAATTTCCAGAGGAAACATGAATTTCGTCTTGTATTTCCTTCAATTCTGCATTATTTATTCAGTTTAAGAACAGTGGAAGCTTCTGTTCAAGAGTCAAACAAATACATTTCTAAATGTTTTTTTCCCCCCTCTTTTGTGTGTATTTCACATGACACATATACGAGGCCATTGAGAGTGATTTGTCAGCGATGAGCGTATTTGAAAGAGTTAGCAAGAAAAAAGCAAAAGTTACAAATGTGTTTATAATTTAATAATACATTTTTGTCTTGCTTCCCAGTATAAATATCTAAACATTCTTAAATTACGACACTTTTACTTGAGATGCAAAATGACTTAGAAAAAAGTCTTGTTTTCTGAAAAAAGTATTAAAGTATTAAAATTAAGTAAAAAAGTAACATGGTCTTGATAGCCCCAGCTTGTAGATGATGCATACGCTACCTACACAAAAGATGTTTTTTAGAACCCGATGGTGTATTTATTGATGCTACATGCAAGAATCAAGTGAGATGCCAAAGATCAACACAAAGAAACAAGAAAAAATAAATTCAATGACATCAAAACATGTTATGAAAAAAGGAAGGAGAAAAATAGGAGAGAATGTGCATATTAGTCATTTCAATGCGAGATCATTATAGTCTAGAGCATCAATCCAACATGTGACTTTGAGGCATGGCTGTGTCCACACCATCACAATTATCTCCCATTGTGCATCCGACACAACACACACACACACACACACACACACAAACAAACAGTTTGATGGATATATTGAAGCTGAGGCCCAAAGGCTAGTTTTGATAGGAAGGTGATCCATTGCTCCTTGGCACAGTGGCCCATTACTGTGCTTTTCTATGGACACCCATTAGCTGGGGCTGACTATCATAACTGCCGCCACCCTGATGAGCGACAATCAACCCCCCCCACACACACACATCCCACACGCACAGTGGTGAGATATTGGACACCATCCATATTTGAAGGTAATTGCTCTGTTGCAAACACAGTAAGCTGCCTACTGAAGGCCTGTTCCACCAAGAAAAAAATTCTCTGCAAAAAGTAGGTGCGATAAACATTTTAATTTGATTGAGCACCTGTTAATGCATCTGTTCAAACTGACATGAACATTTGTAATGTCACAGTTATGTTCAGTTTAGTTTAGTTATGGACTTTTATTTTGTATTTTTTCTGTTTGTTTGTTGTCTGTTTTCCTTTGTTAGATTTTCCACCACTCGTTAGTCACTATGGCTACGATCATTATGAGTTCTGTGTTTCAGCTATGTTTGATTAATTACCTTGTTTAGCCTTGCTCTGTCTTCCTCACTCAATGTCTGGTCACGTTTACATTTATGTGCATTTCTCTACACGTTGGGGTGCCTTTTATGTGGATTATTTTTATTAAACTTCATGTCGGAACTTATTCATCATCTTCATGCCGCCTTCTGCAATGAGAGCCCAATGAACATTTGAGTGTAAACGAAACGAGCCTATGCACATTGGTTTGCTAGATTTGCATCTCGCGCTACAGCCCGCTGTGCAGGTATAAATAAAGAAATGAATGCACGCACATTTGTCTTTCGCTTTGGAGCCAAGCAGATTGTTTGTTCCTGCTACTTTTGAAAACTGCTGTTTTCAGATAACTATTTTGACGTTGTGTCTTCAATGAGACTGCGGTTTTTACACCCTGTATGGTAGCGATTTGGGCTGGCTTGAGTGCACATAGTAGGCTGCATCTAAAATGACCAGATGTTGATCGTGGTATTGGAGGGTGAGCAACAGTCTTCTGGAAATGAAGACTCGGCTGCATTACCTCTCACTGGGAGAGCAGCGTTGTCCAAGCCCAATCCAGAATCGATAGCTATGCTTTCCCCGTCAGCCGTCAGGGTCGGGCTCCAGTGGAACCCTCCACTGTGTATGAGAGTTAGTTCAGTAATTCTGCTGCTGATATGAAGACAGGGTTTCACAGCCCCTATTTCACTGTACCCAAGAAAGGCAGTGAATTACTGCCAATCTTGGACCTGCGAGTTTTGAATCGGGCCCTGCACAGGCTCCCGTTCAAGACGTTGATGCAGAAACGCATTACCGAATGTCTCCTTCCCTGAGATTGGTTTGCAATGATCAACCTGAAGGATGTGTACTTTGTATGTCTCAATTCGCCCCCGACACAGATCACTTCTACACTTTGCATTTGAGGGGTGGGCATATCAGTACAAGGTCCCACCCTTCAGACTTTCCCTGTCACCCGGTGCGATCACGAAAGTCGCCTACGAGGTGCCTCAATGCACTCAAGTGGAACCTGTTCATTGAATGTTGTTCTTTTCACCTAGAGAACCTCAGAACTTACCCGGACAGGAAAGTGCTTTCCTTCCTGCAAGATGGGTTGGAGCAAAGGCTGTCTCCCTCCACCCTCAAACTGTATGTTGTATATTGCACTTAATGTTAAGTCTTTGGCGAAGCACAACCTGATCGTCAGGTTCCTGAGGGGGGTGAATCCTCCTCGCTCTCACTCTGTACCCTTTTGGGACTTATCTCTGGTGCCTTTTGTACTGCAGAGACCACCATTCAAGCATCTGTAATCAGTGGAGTTAAAAAGATAGTCCCTAAAGACTGTCCCTAAAGATAGTTCTCCTGGTTATATTGGCGTCTATTAAGAGGGCATGGGACCTGCAAACGTTTTTGTTCAACGAATCGTGCCTAGAATTCAGCCGGGACAACCCTCATACTATCCTGAGACCCCGGCCCAGATACTGGGTTTCCCAAGGTTTCTACCACCCCCTTCAAGGACCAGGAAATGAACCTGCAAGCGTGGGCCTCAGAGGTAGCAGACCCAGTCCTAGCTTTGCTCTGTCCCGTTCGCACTCTGCATCTGTACATGGACAGAACGCGAAGCTTCAGGACCTTATCAGCTCAGTTTCTGTTACAGAGGCCACCAGAAGGGAAAGGCTGTCTCTAAGCAGAGGATGGTCCACGAGATAGTGGATGTATCTGACCAAAGGTGTGCCATGCTCACTCAGGTTGAGAGCTTACTCTACCAGGAATGTCGTTTCTTCTTGGACGCTGACAGTTGGCGCCTCACTGACAGATATGTGTAGAGCTGCGGACTTGGCGACACCTAAAATATTATTCTATAGCCTTTGTGGAGAACCAATACCCTCCAGTGTACTTGCCCCAAGAAGCCAGTGAACACCAGGAGTCTGTTCAAGTGTCTGCTCTGTGTCATTCCCCTACCTATGGACCAGATAAGTTCTTATATTGCTCCAGTAGAGTTCCCCGGTCAGCGAACCCAGTAGAGTTTCTCTGTCACCCCTTGTGGCCTCAGACATCGGAGTGTCTGATGCCAGACCTAGCACTTGTACACATTGGTGGAACTTGTGTTTTTCTTTCTATCTATCGAGCTACATTCACTGAATACCTTCTGATGTTCATTCATGTTTAATGTGTTGTAACTATGATGAAGATATTATCAGTTCACATGCAGTCTACACTGCAGCTTTGCTCAAACTAAGGGGGCTGTGATCTGTCACACAACAATTAAGAGTCAATAGATCCTCCTAAATGTTACACACTGCACCTTTAAGTTTTTTCCATGCATCAACTGAAAACAGCTTAGACTAAAAGATCAAGTCTTGGATTTTAGTAATCAATATCAGTTTATAAAAATGAGAATTGCTTAAAAATCGAGATATTCAAGACAAATCAAGACAAATTCTCATCTTTCACTAGCTCTGTGATGTGCCACACATCACATAATCACATTGGAAAAGACACGCGTGACTTAGGCGGAACGTGGTTGCTCGAAGCGTGCCGCATCCCAGAGCTAATGCAAGACAAGAAAATGGCCGATCATTCCGCTTGACAAGATTCCTCGGCTGGGATCGTGTAGAGCCCTTTGAAGCTACATTGAAACTGCAATTTGGGCCTTCAACTCGTCCACTATATGGAGAAAAATCCTGGAATGTTTTCCTCAAACTTTAATTTCTTTTCAACTGAAGAAAGACATCTTGGATGCCACGGGGATGAGAAAATTATCAGGGAAATTAAATTCTGAAATGAACTAATACTTTAAAGTAAAATTGTTTTTTATTGGTAACTAATTCTTCCTGATTAACTTATTATTCAAACACATTAAATTCGACATGAAAGATAACATTTAATAAGGTGAGAAAGAAAAAAGAAATGCCCCAGCAAGTCATTTTAAGGAGTCAAATATCTCATAATGTGAAGGTTAATTTCTGTCATTGATCAGAAGGTGCTCCTACATTTTTCACTGTGCTCCTAATATTTAAAAAAGAAATGTAAGCATTGAGCCCTGGTATGAGTCATACATATATTTTTATGCGATGCTATGTAAAATACCAGAGACCACTTGAAGAGCTTAGACAAACCATGATTATGATTATCATCGCAAATTTATTTTGTTTCATGTTTCATCCGTCTCTTTCCTGTGCCTTTGTTGATGCCAGACTAATGCATCCGCATATGTCATAAATTACTTTGGTTATATACTTTGATTAACTCACATAATCAATATATTTTCAACAAATTATATACGTGTGTTCTCTTTTTATGTGACAAAAACTGGTAATGACTGGTAATCTACTGATGTGCACTCCTGACACAAATTTACACAAAAAAACGTCCATTCATGAACTGAATTTTTAACCGGACTTAATTTTCGTACCCAAGGCCTGCAGTTTAATCAGCGCAAAACCAGAATCTGTATCCTCCCCCGTCAGCTGAGACCAAAAGGTACGACTTCATTAAAGACCACGGCTTCTGTTTACCACTGCGATATTGCATTAGACAGGGAAGACGGACAAAAAGATTCCTCCTTGTTTACTGCATCAAGACGCCGACTCTCGGCATATATGAAAGCATATTTTGCACTGCCATCTTCAATAAGCCAAAGAGATATTTCTGTCTCCCTCTCATGCAAAGACATAATTATTTCTCTCTCTGTTGTAATCTACACTCGGCAAGCAGGGGAAGCAATCCTGATCCGAACGCCGATGGTTCCCGCATTGCTCCGAGGGGTCCCGGAAGGCTATTGTCTTTGAAATTGGATTACGATAACCTTTCGGCTGTTTTAATTCAGAAAGGTATTAGCTGAAATGACAAGCAAAATGGAGTGTTTTCAAAGGAAACATTTCACAGATACGTTTAATGTTCGTTTCATTAACCGCTTTTTCTAGTGTCTGGAGCAACGCCGATGGAAGCGACCTCTCAGAAATGCTTGTAATTTCTGCAGGTCTTTGGCTTACCCTTTAAATATCCATTAAAAGTGAGCGTTCAGCCTCTCTCTTTACATATTCTCCATTTCTTTCAGTCTGTGAGAGTGCCTGATGACATAAAGAGGCATCTGTGTGGAGTAATGAGTCGGCTGCATGAGAAAATGTCATTTTATGTGTATTTTTTATGTCTTTTAATTTGGGTACAGACACCTGGCACTGACTCATCTGCGAATTGCAGGCTGATCTATTTTCTGTGGCTCCAAAAAGTGTTGGTTTGACTTGTAGTGCATAATGATGGAGAGACTGGACTACAGTTTCTATCATAAAGATTTACCACCTGAAATCCACTCGAAAACCCTAGCAACCAGATTTCAACCCCCTGGCAACCTTTCAGAGCAGCATAGCATCATGGTGAGTTTTGCTAAGCAGCACTCTTTTTTTTTTCTTTTCTGTATAAACTTTGTATTACACATGCATGTGACTGTGCAGAAATCTTGGTCCTGACATGCCCTTCTTTTAAGCTCCATTTTATTCTATTTCTTTGAAGAAGCATATTTATTTTGTTGTTTTTTTTGTTTTGTTTTTTTGAAGTCACATTAGAGTGAAATATCACTGAGCAGCGTTTCAGGTCACCGAGTACTTTTGGGTACACGCAAGACACACAAATCACTTAAAAGACCCTGTTTTCGCTCTCGTTCACCGTTTTTGCGCTGTGTATCTTCTAGTGACTCTTTTTAAATGAATCAGACACAATGAAGACCAAAAGAAGAGTAGAAAGAGAAAGATGTCAAAATGTCAACTCACAATTAGAGTAGCCTATAGTTTTTGTTCTATATATCGTACTTCCAGATTATGCAAAAACAAATGAACACTGAAAATGAAATATTTCTTGGGCACCAAAGCAGCATATTAGAATGATTTCCAAAGGATCATGTGGCACTGAAGAACAATGGCTGCTGATTATTTTAAAATATATTAAAATAGAAAAAAGTTGTTATAATTTTACATTACTGTTTTCACTGTATTTTAGATCAGATAAATGCAGCCTTAGTGAGCAACTTATAAATTAAAAAATGGGGTTGTATTTAAAAAATATATTACTTTCACAGCCATCCAAATATTGTCAATAACCAAAAAAAAAAAAAAAAAATGCACACAGACATAAGCACAAAGAGCAGTGACAATTTCTCTACAAGCCAAAAGAGCTTCAATAAAACCTAATCATTCAAAAAACACAAAAAGACCCTCTCTCTCTCTCTCACACACACACACACCCCCCGTTTCATAATTTCACACCACCGTCAGAAGATTAAAACCAGCCTCCTTGTTTCATGAAGACAGATACATCAGAAAGCAAGCTGAGGGAGGAGAAACAGGGCCTCTCTCTCTCTCTCTTTAGCTTTCTTTTGAGCATTGATTCAGAAGTTGGCATTCACTTCGTCAGTTCAGCTGCACTCATCTTTTGATGTCTGTGTCAGTCACTGTCTGTCTCTCTATCTGTCTTTAAATTAATCACTGTGTGCTTTGAACAGATCAGTATAAAGCCACTCTTTACCGACAGAGAGACAGAGAGACTATGAGAGCCAGGGCTGGGGGCGACATGGTTTGTTGACTGAACGGATCCATGCGGTACTTTATTGAACTTAAATGAAAAGAAAATACGAACACCGAAGCAGAGGTAAGAGACAAAGGACGAGACAGAGCGGTAAATATGGAGTTCCTTCTGTGACTTTTGCTCATCAACACAGGCTCTCTCGAAAGTTCAGAGGTGACGGCCAATCGTATGAGGTTACGGCAGTCACGGGGCCAATCAGAGCGCAGCTGGATTGCTTGTTTACATAACCTTCTTCCAGTTTCCATCAGCCACCAGTCATTGACAGGGCAGGGTGCGACGAAGAGATGAAAGAGAGAAGAGAGCAAAACGAACACGTGAAAGATGCGGTGGCTTGGTAGAGATTCAAACGCAAACATAATCGTAATCGTATTCTTCACCTAAAATATTTATTGAGAGAGTCATATCTAAATCTGCTACTCAGTTGGAAATTATTTTTTATGAATGGGGGGTAGATAATGAAAATGTCTACAGTCTAATTTCAAATTGTCCCTCAATTTATAAGTAATAGCAGATACAGATTTACAGCAAGGATTTTACAATTAAAGTTTTACAATGAAAATCAGCAAGGCGTTGTGGAAGGTTCTGCCATATACTTTGCCACAGGGAGAAAAAAAAAATCATTTTGGAAGTTCTTATAAACATACTCTGTATTCATGTTGATTTCATATGATTTTGAAAAAAAAAAAAAAAAACTTTATGAACATCAGCAAACATTTAACAAGAAATGTTAACAATCAAGTAAAAAGTAATAACAAATTTCCCTTATACCAAGAATTTTTGAATGTATGCATATCACGAATTAATAATTAATATTACAATTTTAGAAAGTCACATCACAACCAAATCTGAACCTTGCCATGTCACAAAAATGATTTTAATTATTGAAAATTATTTGGAGAAAACTAGTGACCTTAAAACAAACCAAACTTATAGAGGCTGACTGGATTCTGGTTGTTACTTAGTGGCCGAAGTCAACAGAACCTCTATAAGATATTTTTCAAGTCCCTTCATTGTAAGTATGTATCATCGACCAGACCAAAAAAAAAAAAAAAAGATTAGAGCTCAGAAATGTAATGATGCATCTTTCCTTAACAAGCCACATAACTGGAAGTACCATTCATGTCTGTTGCACAAACTAAGTGCACCGCTGTAAACATATTTATAGCCAAGGAGTCGTTGAAATTGTCTGTGGTAATAAACAGCATGCCACAGCTGAGCTCCAAAGACATGACGTAGCAAATAACCCGGAAAATTCCTCTAAGGTCAGTCCATGACAATAACTAGAGGAAATAGGTAGTACAAAGGAGAGAGGGCAGCCCAAATGCCACAGACTAGTGTGTCTCTTCCACATCCCAGTTGCCTGGACATGGCATTACATTAACAAGCCTTCTCTCTCTCTCTCGCTCTATGCTTCCGTCTGATCCTTTTTCTTTATATCCTGTACGTCGACTGTAACTCTTTTCTTTAAACGCCTCTTTAACAAGCAGCAAATCCTTCCTCTTCCATCAGCGTCTTTTAAGGCTCACACTCAATTCTTTTTTCCTCATTCCCTGAAATGTTGTGTGTCAAGGCCAGTTTGTCAGTGTCAGTAGGGGGTTGTGATTGTGCCTAAGATACTGCTTAGCACACACACATTTAT
>CM074287.1:7556284-7671284 GCA_037194245.1 Opsariichthys bidens | reverse complement strand
CGTGTTGTGTTGTGTTCCTGCCTTCATCTGTGTTTGCCTATTGAATTATCTAGTAAAGACTTGTTGTGATTTATCTTCTTCAT
This sequence comes from Opsariichthys bidens, assembly GCA_037194245.1. Taxonomy (NCBI): domain Eukaryota; kingdom Metazoa; phylum Chordata; class Actinopteri; order Cypriniformes; family Xenocyprididae; genus Opsariichthys; species Opsariichthys bidens. The sequence continues at coordinate 7,671,201 of CM074287.1, read as the reverse complement.
CGTGTGAGTTTCTACACAGCCTACCCGTTACAGAAGACCCGACCAAAAAGTGAAAGTAAACTACGTGCTTGAGATATGCTTCTCTCTTTTTTTTTTCGTGTTCAGTGTTTTTTGTTCCGTTTTTTTCCACCTGCTCGCACTGTGGACTTCCTAGCAGTAAGACTCCTCAAGAAACATTTAGAGGAGTTTCTGGATCTCGCCCATCACACTCACCTTGCACTCCTACCTGTGCATGTTCCTGTATGTCAGACTCAACGCCACCACACGTGCACAGCTGTCCAAGGAGGGTCCTCGGGAGAGCTTTGTGGAGTGGGTGCTGGCGTCCTGCGAATCAGCATTCACCGCAGAGGTTGCTTCCAGCCCCTGTTGTGGCAAAAAATTTAACTCAGACTAAGGGACAAACTCGTCCAAATTGTCTTTATAATTATTTTATTCCTTGCAAGGAAGGTCAGACAGTCATACAGAAACACAGGTTACTGCAGAGTGTGAAAAAAGAAGGGCAGGTTTCCTCAGCTTTTATACCCCACCGCACCCTTCAAGGTTAACATCAGTACTTTTCCACACATGGTAAAAGAAAAGACACTGTACCATGACATAAGGCCTATACCTAATACAGGATGACCTTTTAGGCCTCAGGTCATAAACCTATGATTAAGCTTATAGAAAAACCCCTTACACTAAAATTTCTTCTACACACCCATCCAGTGCCCAGCCAGAACCATCCAGATGATGTTTATGCGCGAAAGAGCAAAGGGATCCCACCACATTCTATTTTGGGGGGTTATCATGGGACTCCAGTCTGCTCCCAGTCTCCAGATATCTGTGCCACCTGGTCATCTCCGTCTCCTTCCAGTTCCTCGGTACCACCTCTTTTCAGAAGCGTGGCTGCTGGGCATGAGGAGCCCTCCAGTCTCGGTGTGCTACGATCTGCCTCGATCGGTCACCCTGGTTCCTGCACTCCATCCACCCTCGACCTCAGCATGGACCTTCGGCCTCGCCGGACTCCCTCGGCTCCACCTGGGTCAAACATCGTGTCGCCTCCGCTACAGACTTGCGTACCGCCCACTGTTCTCTGGTCCTCCACCCTTTCAACTACAGCTTGCTCCGCCCTAGGTCTCTCCAACTCATCCTCAGACCTCCGGATCCCCTCTTTGAACTCGGGAGGGTTGTCACTCCGGCTCCATCAAGGCCATGAAGATCTTCGTCATCTCTCCACCACCTCAGCTCATTGGCTGTGCATCCTCGCCATCATCGTCTACAGTCATCCCCATGGAGGCCCTCATCAGTGTTTCACCTTGGCTCCACACCGTCGTGGGGCACTACCCTGGCTGTGGCCTGGATGAACATCTAGCAGCCCCTGCTCAAGGCCATTCATTGGCTCACTCCACCATCTTCTCCACCTTGGTTATTCATCCTCCTCCCGGTCACCCATCCACCTCCAGAACCTCCTCCTGCCTGTCGTAACCATCCCTTCGCCATCCGTTCATTCTCTTCATCTCGTCTCCACGACACGAGGACGCTCTTACCTGGAGGGGGCGCTCTGTCAAAATTATACTTGTTTACCCTCAGTTTGTTGTCCCTGATCACGTTCCTTTGTTCTATTTTCCCACCACTGATCTCTCACCTTGGACATTACCCCTAATCATCACAGCTGTCTGTCATTTGAGTTAATAGTCTGTGTCTCCTGGTTTTCCTCTGTTCAGTGCCGGTTATTGTATGCGTTGTGTTGTGTTCCTGCCTTCATCGGTGTCTGCCTATTGGATTATCTAGTAAAAACTTGTGATTTATCTTCATTGTGAGACTTTCTACACATAGCCTACCTGTTACAAATAGATATTATTTGGTTGACCAGAATGAGGAGAAGAGAGGAGAGGAGAGGAAATGTGAGGAGTGATTACATGCAGAAGCAGAATGCAGAAGCAGATGAGATGAGAAATAGAACGAAAAGATAAATAGACGAAAGATAAAGACAAAAGAACTGAGGAGGAACGAGGACAGGACAGATGTGTAGAGATGAAAGTTTCTATGAGAGGTCAAGAGAAAATGGGGGCGGGAACAGGTGAGAGAAGAGGAGAATAGATGACAGGCATTAACTGTAGGAAAAAAAAAAACAGCAAAACAGAAATAAGGAGATTATGTGTGGAGAACATGAAAGGACTTATCAAATGGGAGGATAAGAGAGAAAAAGACAAGGAGAGATGGCATGAAAAGACAAGTAGAAGAGAGGAGAACATAAGGAGATAGAAGATGTGAGGAGACGTTTGTGGAGAGCAGAAATACATGACAGAAGAGGAGAAAAGAAAAGGGGAGGAGAGAACTGTGGAGAGAAGAGAAAAAAAAAAAGAGCTGCAAATGGAGTGGGACTCATGTAATGAGGAGAGAACACATAACAGTCTTGACAGTCTCTAGACTCAAACCACTCCACAAATTGCTGAGCACAGACACACACAAATTAACACTCCATAGAGAGTAAATCTCCTACAGCCACATTTCATAGTACTAGAGAAATACTAGAACTGTTTGAAAGTTAATGTTGAAATGAAGACAGACATCTCTTATTAGGCTATGGTTGATGTAGTTGATGTAGTAAAGCAGCGGTCAACGACAGACATTTCTCCTATATGATGGATGGATCAGACAAAACTTAGTGCCCACACACATATACACATATCACACTTTCACCGTAATGCCACATGCTCTGCGTTCGGCTCCTAGCCATATAATTAAGCTCCAAACTGTCAGCATCTCAAAACAATAGACTTCATTGTGCTTCCTTTTTAACCAGTCACGTGAAAAAATTTAGTCAGGCACACGCACACACACACACACACACACACAGCTTTATAAGTTGTAATTAGCCATATGTGACAACTTGACAATACTACCATGATTGTAGCATTAGCACCCTCTATGACTCAAAGCTGGAACTGCAATAAATGTTAGCTGAAATTGTGTTTAAAAGTGTCTGTGCACTTCATCACCTTTAAGCTGTCAGATGAATATGCTCAATAGTGGTGTTCTGCTGTTTTATATAATGCCATAAAATAATGGCATAATGAAATAACGAAAAGTGTCCAAAATGGCTGCAAATTCTGCACTAACAAAAATGCACCAGAGTAAATACAATGCTTTGTTTGTTTGCTTTTGTTTTGTTTTGTTTGTTTGAGTTTTTCTGGCTGCATGCCCAACCCCTTCTCTTTTTTAAAGGTCAGATTATCTTGCTTTGAGTGAAAAGTTGAATTTCAGAGTTTCATAAAAGTATAAAGGTGATCATATAATTTCTAATGCGAAAATTACTAATGTACTAATATTTATAATGTAATTATAAAATTACAAGCATTTTAACTGGTGGACCCCACTGCATATCAAAGTATCATGATACAATTATAATCTGATATCATCATTATACCACGGTAGGATATATGTGAAATGCGGGAAAAAATATCTTAGTTTTAATCCCTTTCCATACCTAGTTTTAACAGCTAACAGTTCCTGTAAAATTTGCCTGAAATGCCAAAAAATAGCATGCTGTTCTTGAACCATTTGGAGTATATGCATGGTTTTAATCTCTTTTAAAATGTTTACTGCGTGTGGTACAGTAGAACGATAACAGGTTAAATCATTTTATATCACAATAATACAATAATAATAATAATAACAATAATAAGTTACAGTGGGTACAGAAAGTATTCAGACCCCCTTATTTTTTTCACTTTGATATATTGCAGCCATTTGCTAAAATCATTTAAGTTTTTTTATTCATTCATTCATTCATTCATTTTTCAATCATTTTTTTTTTCTCATTAATGTACACACAGCACCCCATATTGACAGAAAAACACAGAATTCTTGACATTTTTGCAGATTTAATATAAAAGAAAAACTGAAATATCACATGGTCCTAAGTATTCAGACCCTTTGCTGTGACACTCATATATTTAACTCAGGTACTGTCCATTTCTTCTGATCATCCTTGAGATGGTTCTAAACCTTCATTTGAGTCCAGCTGTGTTTGATTATACTTATTGGACTTGATTAGGAAAGCCACACACCTGTCTATATAAGACCTTATAACTCACAGAGAATCATGAGGTCAAAGGAACTGCCTGAGAAGCTCAGAGACAGAATTGTGGAAAGGCACAGATTACAAAAAAAATTCTGCTGCACTTACGGTTCCTAAGAGCACTGTGGCCTCCATAATCCTTAAATGGAAGACGTTTGGGATGACCAGAACCCTTCCTAGAGCTGCCGTCCGGCCAAACTGAGCTATAAGGGGAGAAGAGCCTTGGTGAGAGAGGTAAACAAGAACCCAAAGATCATTGTGGCAGAGCTCCAGAGATGCAGTTGGGAGATGGGAAAAAGTTGTAGAAAGTCAACCATCACTACAGCCCTCCACCAGTCAGGGCTTTATGGCAGAGTGGCCCGACGGAAGCCACTCCTCAGTGCAAGACACATGAAAGCCCGCATGAAGTTTGCTAAAAACACCTGAAGGACTCCAGGATGGTGAGAAATAAGATTCTCTGGTTTGATGAGCCCAAGATAGAATGTTTTTGGCCTTAATTCTAAGCGGCATGTGTGGAGAAAACCAGGCACTGCTCATCACCTGTCCAATACAGTCACAACAGTGAAGCATGGTGATGGCAGCATCATGCTGTGGGGGTGTTTTTCAACTGCAGGGACAGGACGACTGGTTGCATTCGAGGGAAAGATGAACGAGGCCCAAGTACAGGGATATCCTGGACGAAAACCTTCTCCAAAATGCTCAGGATCTCAAAGTCAAGTCAAAGTCAAGTGTCAGCTTTTGTTCAATTTTTACCCATACATATAGCACGTACATAAGAGAATTGAATCTCTTACCCCCTTTACCCCTCGACTCATACAAAAACAAACAAAACAGATAACAAAAACAATAACAACAACAGTGCAAACAACAACATACAACATAACAGTAGCAGAAACAACACAACAGAATTAGGGTAAATGGTAAAGTGACGTTGTGGATAAAGTGCAAAGGAGATATAGTGCAAACCATTTGAATAGACAGTGCATTTTTAAAGCCTAATAATAAATATATGATGAGTTCCAATGCTTTAAGGGGACACATCGATGAATGAGGTGGAATGAATGGAATTGGAATAGTCAGGTGCATTGGGGGGGGGGCACAGCAGTCAGTTTTGGGGGGAGAAGAGGGGGGAGGGGGGGCACGACGCGGGAGGGAGTTGGCCCTGACAGCTGGTTGTGGTGTTTGTGTCTTCAGTTCTGCTCTGTTAGCCTGGAGGGAGATGCGTAGTCTCCTCCATGGCAGCAAACTGAAGGGTGTGTGGCTTGTGGGGGGGTGGGTGGGGGGCAATTTTTTGCGCTTGGCTTGGGTGTTGTGGCGGGTGTTATAAATGTCCTTGAGGGGGGGGAGAGAGACACCAACGATCTTCTCAACTGCTTCATGAAGCGTCTCGTTTTCGGCAGGGTTGCAGGCAGGCACCATACCACACAGCAGCTACCACACACAGGATGCTCTCGATGGTTGCCTCTGTAGAAGGTGCCACGTTGATGGGGCTCATGGGTGGGGGCTCTTCTCTGTTCTTCTCAGTTTGCGGAGAAAGTAGAGCCTGGTGTGCTTTCTTGGTCAGAGCCTGTGGTGGTGTTGGTCCAGGAGAGGTCTTCTGTTGATGAGTACACCACTCTTTCTTGGTGACTCCTCCCACTTTCCGCGGAGCATGCTGGTCGCACCAGAGGAGCATGCTGAGTGTTTTTTGAGTATCACAATCTCCGACTGGGCCGAAGGATTACCGTCCAACAAGACAATGACCCAAAGCACGACCCATGACTGTTCTTGAATGGCCCAGCCAGAGGCCTGACTTAAACCCAATTGAGCATCTTTGGAGCGACCTAAAAATGGCTGTCCACCAACGTTTACCATCCAACCTGACAGAACTGGAGAGGATCCCCAAATTCAGGTGTGAAAAACTTGTTGCATTTTTCCAAAAAGACTCATGGCTGTGTTAGATCAAAAGGGTGCTTCTACTAAATACTGAGCAAAGGGTCTGAATACTTAGGATTATGTGATATTTCAGTTTTTCTTTTTTAATAAATCTGCAAAAATGTCAAGAATTCTGTCAATATGGGTGCTGTGAGTAAATTAATGAGGACAAAAATGAACTTAAATGATTTTAGCAAATGGCTGCAATATAACAAAGAGTGAAAAATTTAAGGGGACTGAATACTTTCCGTACCCACTGTAACTTATTATTATTATTATTATTATTATATTGTGATATAAAGTTTAAGTGATTTAAACCTGTTAGCATTCCACTGTACCACCTGCAGTACACATACCTTTCAAAAGAGACCCAAACCATGCATATACTCCAAATGGTTCAAGAACAGCTTACTGCAGTGTGCAACAAGCGTCTCATTGAGCGAATGCACAAAGTAGCATTATATCTACTTTCAATGCACAAAAGTATTTAATATGATAAAACAACACTCACATTCTCATGACCTGAAGAAGCGGAAGTAGTTGCCGGCGGCATAATAAAAGTTCCACTGTTTTCGAGCCGTGTCGCGTGTCGCGCATCGCGCTTTTCTCTCATTAGCAATAGCTCCAGGGGCCACGCTCCACTACGGTTAGACCCCTAGACCCTTCTTCATACTACAGTAATGTTAATAAATCTTTAATATATTTACTGATCCATGAATATGATTTCTGGAGTCTCATCAGTTTCTTTTCTACTGGCTGTAGAGATGAAGATAACACCTACCATGATTCCACGAAATCAAGGCGCCGTCAAGCTATGCCTTTGTTTTGAGCAACAAAGGCGTAAACTACTTAGTGTGCCTTTAACTACACACTGGATTTTCAAAAGTTTGTTGCGGTAAACTTGCACAATGTTCTTGAATGAATTGCACAACGGTCTCTTGTTGTGACAAAATCATTTTCACACCCATTACACTGAACGAAATGAAATGTGATTAGTTGCTTTACATGTCAGTCAGACATCCTCTTGGGCGGGGTCCTTGTTCAATGAGCTGCTACGGAGACCAGGCGTCATCAGTCTGAAGGTCTGGCAATGCAAGAGTAATTCCGTTTGGTGATGCAAGTTGCACATAATTTACACAATTTCCCTTTTCTGATCAAAGTGTTTTGTATTCAGTCCACCCCAGCTCCACTCTGGGTTTTCCAGAACTCACTCCATGTTTAATGGTGAAAGAAATCTTCAGATGTTTTTATAGCAAACAGTGTAACGTCCCAGTGCTGTTGGACTAAATAAGAGCATTCAGGAATTCTGTTTGGCCAAATCAAGCAAGAGAACCAGAACAGTTGCCTTGATTCCACCAAGTCCTAGCTCCATGCTTTTTTGAACTGAACTTACTCATCACTGAACTGTCAATTTTATGTTTTTTTTTTTTTTTAAATTTTCCAAGTAATCTATATTCTATATTCTTCTCATGTCTCCAAATGTATTCTCCATTTTACTCTATCTTCTCTTTCATCTCATCTTATTCCTTATCTCTTGCTTCTTCTACTCCTCTTGCTCATTTGTGCCTTTCTTTTGTTCATTCTTTCTTAGTTTCATTTTTCTCTCTCTATCAGGGAGGGATGTTGGATCGATATTGTGTTTAACATCACCTTTTCGCTGCACGCAGCCTTCAGCTAACAAGTCCTGCACGGGTGACCTTTGACCCATACGATCGATGCTGGCTCAGGGCCCTCATGGGAGTGGTGCTCGGGTATGGGGGACGCTGACAGGGCTACAGAACACTGTGGTCTGACTTCCGCCACCATTGAGAAAGGTGAACTGTATGGAGTCATCAGGAACGGCAGCCTGATGAAGAGGATCCTAATGTGAGATTATGAGATATCGAAACATATTTAAATGAAAAGTATTATGTTTTATTATTAATAATGCAATAAAAAAAATCATTATTTTGAACATTCTATTTCAAACTACAATCATCTTCTCCCTCATTCTGTCTTTTGTTCCACTTTCTCTCAGAATTTTTTGAATCTATATTTAAAACTTCTTTCAGAAGAAACAATGTGTGCCTCCAACCTCACCAAATGATAAACCAATAAATCATAGATGCATATTTCAAACACTGCACTAATCTGCATCAACATCAAAACACATCTGGATATTAAAGCTTCTCTCTCTCCCTCCCTCTCTCATACTGTAGATTCGACTAATATAGAGCTCTTTTCAAATGTCATTGCCTTTATTAAAATTACAAAGACTGTTTCCCTTGCATAAACATATATGTAATTACATTCCAACATGTTCAATTTAGAACCAAATGGCAAAACTGGGAAATATATGAACACAAATGAATTACAACAATGACAGCTGGCATATATACAGTCTGTATATGTGTGTATTCCTGAACTAATATAATAGTACACTGAAGTAGGCACCAACCAAAGTGATTGTACTTCAAACTCCATTTCCATTTGTGGCCTCTTGGGATTGACCCCGCCTACACAGGACCTATTGACTGACAGCTATGTCAGCCATTAAGCAGCCAGAGGTCCAATAGGCCTCGCAATAACTGCGGTTACAGGTCCTACAATAGAAACTGTATGTGGGCCACACACTCGAAAACCTTCAGTCTTAGGAAAACCCACATCCATGACTATTACTGCTCTCACTGAACAAAATGAAGCACCATGGCAGCGCTTTCTGTTTTATTATTTAAACAGTACATGAGAAGTTAGCAGAGGTTGGAGCCAGGTCCAGTGATTTTTTTTTTTTTTTTTTTTTTGGAAGGGTAAATAAGTGTTTAAAAGTAGAGGGCTCTCATAACAGGAAGCTAATGGCGCCTCATAACTACAACTTGTCCAATTGAATAGCCTAGTGAAACCCTCATTTACACACTACCCACAAAATTGTCCACAAAATCACTTCTAACATGTGCTACATGCAATCAGGACATGCCAATTACTTGTATGTTTATGTGTGAAGGGGAGAAATTGGTTCTTTAGAGTTGTCAAATGGAGAGAAATTTATTGCACCCTATCTCTTTTGTTGTCGTCTTCTCTGAAGCACTTCTTTGAAGCACCCTTAAACATTGCTGCAATGTTGGTCTACTCTGTCTATTCATTTATTCAATAAAGATATATTGAATAAATGATCTTGCCGGTGTTGTTGTACGCTTCAAAGGGTTCAAATTGATCGCCTTTAGCCTTTCTTGAAAATTATGGACGTTCTAACGGCATTCTATATGCTATGTCACGCAGTTGTTGCCCTGCATCAAATTCATCATCAGAATATTCATCAACTGTATGAAATGTCAGATGACCTATAGATCTGGGGGCGGGGCAAGTGTGTTAAATGTGTTAAAAATGAATGCAGAATTATTTAATCCTGTTAAATTCATAAACATTTCAATTCACAGAACATACACACACACACACACACACATATATATATATATATATATATATATATATACATACACACACACATTTTCATCATATATGATGAAAATGTTTTAAAATCTGAATAAAAATTCAGTTTTATTTTTGAGGGAGAAAATATAAAATGCAAGGGTGAAGTCATTATTTTTATTGGGACATGCAAATAGAAATTATAAAACAACAAAATAAATAAATTTTAAGGTTAGTTAAGGTTGCAAAACGCCATGTGCAGAATCAATAAATCAACTGAAATAAATAAATATTTAAATTTGCTCATTTGTTTTAGTATTTCTAAGTGGTAAAGAAAGTTAATGTTGTAAAATGGCATGTGGCGCAAACCCGAATGATTGAGTGAATGGATGAATGAGTGAATGAACAAGTGAATGAATTAATGAACGAGTGAATGAACGAATAAGTAAATGAATTGATGAGCAAGCAAGCAAATGAATAAATGAATAAGACATGCTTGACAATTTATAGAGATGAGTGAACAATTTAGTTCCGTGTGTTCCATTTAGTCAATGTGTTGTTGAAGAGAAATAATGTTTAAATGGGACATTTCACATCTTTCTCTGTGACAGTACAAGGAGGACAAAAAAACATCAGTTGCACAGCTAAAGCTTCCTGTCTTTGTCAGCAAGTGAAAAAAAAAAAAAAAGTCAAAAGAAAAATGTAAAAATTGCCCAAAACACTCATTTCATTTCTTACCAAAATCACTTAAAACAGACACTGCGTTGTAATTATGATTTCTCACATCTAGGGAGGATGTGAAGACAGAATAAATCCTTATTCATATTTTTTTGCAAACTAAAAGCACGTATTTCACTAAAGGGAAAGTAAACACTTGTAATAATGCAGTAAGAAAGTGAGCCAATGAGACAAACAAGCCTACATCATTACATTGTCTTAATACCACAGGCACAAATCAAGCGTTAGCATATAGCTAAAAGTATTACAAAAATCTGACATCATTTTTTGTGTTGTTTGGAGAGTGAGATTGTAGTCTTGCAAACTAGATTTTGTATTGCTCTATTGATTTCCCATAATACTTTGCACTAAATGTGCTTTAAAACAACCATGTTTGATGTAGCTACTCAAAAACGGCAAGTATGTAGACACACTCGTAAGTTTGATTGTGTTTTAAGTGTTCAAGATCTACAGCACAAGCGTCTATGTCAACGTTCTATTTCGAGCCTGATCCCCTATGATACATAGCAAACAACGAACTCTGTAGCAGGCGACTTTACCAAAGGGAATGACTTGTTTTGAAGAGGCTTTTAAGAGAGGGGGGAATCGATTTCAGAAGAACAGCACCTCTTCAGTTCTGTTTTCTGTCCAAATATCTAAGGTTGTGGATTTGCCGCAAACAAACAGCTGACAGAACTGCAAATGGAAAAGATTGTCCATTTCAACTGCTGCCAAACACACAACTCTCACAGTATGACGGCTGGAATATGACAAAACAAGCTTTCTGGGTCGCCATTAAAATGAACATGAACAATCATACAAAACTTGACAAAACTCACTAGTGAACCAAATATTTGTTTTAATGTTTTGTTTTCCTTTGATTTCCACCACATCTTAATTTGCATTACTGAATAAATACTTTTACATTGTTACAAAAATATACCGTTCTTTTAAACTTCCACCAAAGAATACTGAAGATGTCACAATATTACTGTTTTAGGGGCCATTCACATATCGCCCCTAAAACATGTGGAAAGCACGGCCGCGTCGCTTCTTCCTTTTCCAAGCGTTCGGGAGCTTGCGTTCCTGAGGCATCTGTCGTTACTATGCACGACTATGCGGTAGTTTCACTGGATTTCCATCACCAAAAAGCCCTAGCAGAAGCTTTAGTACAAGATTTATTCATGGATAAGAAAAAAAAAAAAACTCCCGGAGTGTTTGGGTGCACCACGGAGAATTTCACAAACTCATCCAAGAGCTCCGTCTGGACGATGAGAGATTCGATTTCAGAGTTGACAAGGACGAGTTTGATAATCGTAAGAAAAATTGGCCCAAGCATCACCAAACAGAGCTTCTGCCGTGAAACAATCTCTCCTGCGCAACGGTAATTAGGCTACCGTTAGGGTAAGGGAAAGGGTTGATGGGATGGTTCTTGTCACATGACCTGTGGTGCGCTTGCGGCATTCTGAAAAGTTGAGATGTTTTCATCTCGCCGCGGCAAAGGCACTAGGCCATAGGAAATAATGAAAATGCGCGTGCAAAAGACGCGATATGTGAATGGCCCCTTACTGTATTTCTGATTAAAAACATGATCAAATTTCTGATAAAAAACATTTGAACGATAGTGTTTACACACCATTTTAGTCTATTTGGTATTGATACGTACGTTTTAAGAAAGTTTATTTCATCAAACTCTACAAGGCCAAAAGTGCCCCATAGTAGAAGGAGCACCGGAGAGAGTTGAAAGACACTGATTCACAGGAGTAAGGAAGATAAAAATGAAAAACAGAAGAAAGGAGCAAAGTGAGAGAGTGAGCCGATAAGGACGGAGTGAGAAAAACCGAGAGAAGATGATAATTAAAAATGGCACCCTAATCCAACATGGCTGCCATCCAGAGCCCAGAGCGAAGAAGGTGCCACCAGACTGAGAGCGAGATACAGGACAAACAGACTATTATGAGCTCTTATCCGTAAGAATTTTGAGGTTATAGGTCGAAAGAGACGCATTCGACACGCGAATGCATTTGAGCTGACACAGAAACCGATAACCAAAGTGAAAGCGCTCTCAAATGAATTCAACCTGCCTAAGTCCTTGACCATATTAAATGCGTGTTGTTATTTCAGGAGGATATTGAGGTCGCACTCTCTTTGCACTTAATGCACAGGGGACTCTCTGGTGTTGTACAGCTCCATTGTGATCTGATATGAAATTTGTGAGACCTGTGGGAAGCGCTTAAAATGGCGTTTTAGTGTGTGTGTGTGTGTGTGTTTGTTCAGCGTGTAGGAGAGGACCGCTGATGGGTGGAGGGTCAATAAAGGAATGGAAATCAAAGTGTCTCATTGAAAAGAATAGCACCATTGAAAAATAGACAGCTACAGGAAGAAAGAGAGTAGAATGGATGGATTTATGGATGGATGCAGACATGAAGAGAATGTGAAGAGGCTTGATTGAATGGAGAAAACAAGCGGGAACTGGAAAGAAGCTAATGGAAATGGGAACATGATGAAAAATGAAGAAATTAATTGCTTCTTAAAGCAACAACCTCAATGGTGACCATCAAAAGGAACTCCGCTTCATGGCAGTGAAGTCTCTTTAAATGTTTCGTCACAGACGCACCAAATCAGATACGGTTTATGTACCACACAAACAGGTCTTTGGATCTCTTTAGCTCCATATATTGCTCATGTGAACTCAAGAATTGCTCTGAGTGTCATGTGCCTGGATGCTTCTGGTTACTTCCTGTTGGTATTCTTGGGATATAAGGACATACAGAAGCTGGTAACACTTTGTAATAATGTTCTGTGTTAAAGCACAGTTATAATGTCAGTTAATCGCTTACATGAAATAAACCAGTTATTATTGTGAACTTTTTTATTTTACTAAATATTATTCAACGTACACATTTTATCAGTTCATGCATTCCTTGGGAATCAATGCTAGCTCCATACTCTACAGTCTGGACAACACAAATGCCATGTCAATTTACTAGAGTGGCCGATAGACAGCTGATCCATTAACGGTCTTCCTGTAGCCTGAAGTCTATTCCAAGAATACCAACAGGAGGTAACCAGAAGCATCTTATACATGCCTTTATAACAACTATAGGTTAGATCACTGTAATGCCTTGTTCTCTGGCCTTCCAGCTAAATCTCCAAGCAGGCTACGGTATATTCAAAATTCCGCCGCTCATGTACTCACTCGTTCTTCTCCTCGGGAACACACTACACCGGTGCTTTCATAGCTACAGTGGTTTCCCATTAATGCAAGAACTATTTTTAAAATTCTAATTTTAACAAATAAGGACTGCACCAGCATCTCTTTTAACTTATGAGTTCTTATACTCCATCACGCTCTCTCCGTTCTGCTAACTTTCTTTCACTTCATCAGCTTTCATGTAACCTCACGACCATAGGGAAAATGCTATGACCCCCAAACTATGCAACGTGATCCCTCTTACCATCAGAAAGAAATGCACCAATGTTGGGACACTTTAAAAAGTTGATCAAGACGCATTGATTTTTAATTAGTTGTTGTATTGTCTTCGTTTTATTTTACTATTGCACTTTGGGTTTGATGATTGATGAAGAAGCAGACTTCAACAACCCCAAATATTTAATCAGATATTTATTGTTTTTTCCACATCCACTGCAGCTTAATGTTTGGCAACTCATAAAACAATACAGCAAAAATGATTCTCGTCGCATGGAAAATAAAATACAAAAAGACGAAACAATTGCTCCGCGGTCTCTGAACACATTCATTTCTTCAGCTTTTGTGTTTTCCAGGGATTTCTGTGTCAGCATTAATATGATCACTCTGAAGGTTTTCATAATCCCTGTCCTGATTACACTTCATAAAAACACCGTGTGGGTATTTAATAAAATGAAATATGCGTGAGTGGAACCTTGCTCATGAATATTCATGTGGGTTAAATCTTATTTATTTGCTCTGCCTGTGCAACGTTGCAAAAAGAGTTAAGTAAATAAAAATACAATTAATACAGAAGCAAAAAAGCCTGCCTATATTAAAAATCTAATATGTGAGGCTATAAATAATACATACATTACAAAATGAGACGCAATGTGTAATATAAATATGTAGATTTAATTGACAGTAGTATTATACACATATCCAGTTATAGCCTTTTAAATAACACAGCTTAATAATAATTAAATGCATTAGTTGACTTTTAACATTATTAGATATTTTAATCAAAGACACTTTTTTTTTCACCAGTTTAAATGCATACCTGCACGCACGCGCACACACGGAATAAATAACTCCAAGGTAAGACAGAAGACGGAAATTGCACTAATGAGGTTTCATGTTTCTCCTTCACAACAACAAAAGAACTAAGAGCGGGTATCCATCCACTTCATTTATTTATTCATCCGTTTGTTTATTTATTCATGCCGTCGGTCCACTTATCTCACTCATTGCTGAGATTTTCCCTTGTAGATCATCGACAACCAGATGGTTGCAGGTTTTAATTAACAACTTCAAAAGCAGTCGGTACTGTATCTCTCTTTCACACACACAAAACTCTGGCTTTATACATCTATAATGATATAGCCTATTATAATAATATATAGCAGTATAATATAAAAACAGTTCCACAGAATGCAATGATTTATGCCAATAATTGTGTTAACTGAAAAAAAAGTTGGATCCTTTATTTTATTGTCTTCATAATGTTTAAATCAAATTGTTGATGTATTGATATCACAATATTAGATTCTTTTAAATCTGTTTTTTAAAATTATTACATTTGAAATATTCCTGTAGTCTGATAATTTCTTCTTTAAATTCATATATAAATTGGAATTCATGTAATATTATGTAATCAAAGTTTTTTTTTCCATTCCTTGTTTTCTCTCCATACAAAACCATAAGCACGTTTAGATCTGATCTTCATTGACTGCTTATGAAATCGATGAAACCCCATGGGTGATACTGCCTGTGTTCTTCCTCTAAGTGATTAGGTTAATATGGATGTATTATATTAATTAGTAAAGACAAACAGAGGTGTGTTATATTAATAGCTGTTGAAATTGGACAGGGCTAAATAGTTATGCAAACCCTGCAGGATAAGTTATGCTAACTGCTCCAGATCATCCCCAAGGTAGACAGACCGCAAGTGGTTATCTGTTTAAAGAGCTTAACGGAATGCAATAATTTTACATCCGCCACTTCAACACACACATAAAAACATAATTAACCTCTCTCTGCCATGCCACTCAATACGCCGCCTAATGCCATCAGAAAAATACTCTGCAAGGCGGCACTGTACTCACTCCCTGCAAACCACTGTTGACACACACAGTGCTGTCTGATCCCAAGTAAACACCACTGTGTGTTTAAGTGTCTGCACGTACGCTAGTGTCTGTTGTACATGATAGCCACTGGGAATCAAAGCTGTCTGAATGGGAACAAACGTCCTTCATGAACGAAACGAGAGGCTATAGGACTTATAATACACAATTAGCCAAACACAACAGACACTTTATTCCACATTATCATCAACGAAGACCTTGGAAATAGCAACATTCAATAAGACTGAAGAAAATGTGAGTCATATAAAAGTCACTGTCAAGGAAGTGTATAAAAAAAAAAGTTTGGAGTAAAGTTTAACAAGAAAACAAATGCAATTTCATCATTTCAAAATTTTAATTTATTTCCCATGCGTCACTTGCCGGTTCTTAGAAACTGCTAGTAAATTCACAAAAATAACAACAAAGTGAAAATAATTTCAAAAATCATTTAATCCCCAGTGAAGGTGGTTGTCAGGGTGTTGCTAAGTGGCTGTTAAAGTGTTTTAGCATGTTGCCACGGGTTTGCTAGGGTGTTCGGTGTCGTTGCTAGTTGTTTTATTACTGGTCCGGGTCAAAATAACCCACTCACAAGGATTTCTTCACCCAATTTTATTGTCCAGCAGAGAAATAAATAAATAAAATTGCCTGACTAAACAATCCACTGATAACCTTAGTACTTTGACAGTACCACGGTACAGTCAAGGTGTCAGATATTAATACCAATACACTATGGAATTCAGATTCATGCATTTATTTGGTACTCCATGGTTCAAATAAAAGAAGATAGTTCCATATTACTTTTCTATATCAAATGACTACTATATTCACATACGATGGTACAACATTACATGCGGTACCTTATCCAAAACGCCATGGTAGTAGTTTTTTGTTAAGAAATGAAGCAAATGCATGATGAATAACACAAAGTAGTAATTTGCAAACCTTTGCTAAGTGAGTTTATACCATGTGACTTGCTCAGTAATGACAGCTGAACAGATTTTAAAACACCACTGCCTCAGGAAAGCAGACTGACAGTTTTTGGAATTATTATACTGCCATTATGCTGTGAACTGAATACACTTTCAGTGTGAATGCAGCTACCCTGTACTAACTGAAGCATGGCTAAAGACAAAGACCTCTCAGAGTATGAATACAGATACCGCTCAAAGCGACGGATTAGACCTATGAGCTCTAAATGGTAGGCAGACTCTTAATATCATAGGCGATTGAGTGACGTGCGGATGGTGTGGCCTGTAATTAGAGTGTGTGCCATGTGTTTGGCTAAAGATGAGTAATTACTCATCACTTGGAGTGGCTGGCCTCTGATAAAGCGCTCATTCTTTCTAGCTTATCAAGGGGTCAAAAAGAAAATGGGTGTGGGGGGAGGAGGGAACGGAAAGAGAGGGTGGGGAAAGATAAAACAGGATTGACACGCAGCTAGTCCAGCTAAATGCTAATGCACCTGGTGACATTTAGCAGTGCCCACCAAAACCCTCACACACACACACACTTCATCTAGGTAGCACATTAGAGATTACTTTGTCCTTAACAGTTTTGGGAAAGCTCTGAAACAGTAGATTAACAATAAGTAGCTATTTGCATTGAAGGAAAAGAATTCCTCAAAGGAGTGGTTCACTTTCAAAAGAAAATTACCCCAAGCTTTACTCACCCTCAAGCTATCTGAGGTGTAACACAAATGAAGAAATATCAATAAATATCCTGACGCATCCAAGCTTTATAAATGGCAGTGAACGGGGGTCTCGAGTATGAACTGAAGAAAATGCTTCCATCCACATCCATCCATCATAAACGTGTACTCCGAAAAAAAAAAAAAAATATTCTGAGTGTATTACAACATTTATAGTGGCGCTCGTGAGTTCAGATCTCATATTCGAGCTATCCAACATGAATTAACATTGGCCATCAACGTCTGTACTACAGGTAAAGACATTCATCAAAAAGACTTCTAAGGGGAAGTTAAGGGAGATTCATGCAAATACCTGTCAGGCCAATGTTTTCTCTATAGGATGATCCAAGTACAGATTAGTGCTCGAGTAATGGCTACTTGAATTTAACAAAGTGATCATTACAGCGCTTTCTTCTCTACTTGTGTTCAGCATATGGTACTATTGGAGGGTTTTTCTGTTAGCCTTAATAACAAAGACTCAGTAACAAGGCCTCACTTTGAAGATGACTTTGATGTTGAGACCATCAATTGTAGAAGGACTGAAAGCTTTAAAGACCCTGAAAGAAGACCAGATTACAAGATTGAGGGCTTCTGCTTTTCGTCACCAACTGAGCTAATGGAATTCAATCATGTTGTGATTCAGAACAGGTTGAAACTCTGCGGAAATAACGTGGAAACTCTGAATTTTAGGAGGGTTGCATGGAACTATCTGAGGAGTTCTTAGATTGCTGTACAAAAACGAGAGAATTCCTGCATTCTACAGTATTTCTGTAATAAAACACCACAACTGTTTTTTTTTATATTATATTATATTATATTATATATATATATATATATACATATATATATATATTATATATACATATATATATATATATTATATATATATTCAATCAAATTTGGATTACCATTTCAGTTTGTTCAATAATTTGTCTCGATTCCTACAATTGACCTTCATTTAACCAGGCAAGTCACTTAAAAACAAGTTCTTATTTTAAACAATTGTCTATTGTCTGGCAGGAGAGTTAAAATCTCCTGAAAGACATAAACATACATTTCTGTACACACACACACACACACATATGTGCGATTTAAATATTCTAGGAAGTGTTTTTTATCACAGCTTGTAAATATGTTTAAAGCACAGACTAAAATATACGGCTCTAATTTCAATTGTAGAACATTCTAATCATTTGGAGCAGCAAATTCAAAAGCATAATGACCCTAAACAGTTTTATTTCTAGGGATAATCAAAAGAAATTGCCTACATAATCTGGTTGTACACGTACGGACATGATGTTGCAGTGACTCTTGAAGATATGTGGGTAACAAATAACTGATTGGTGGAGTGCTGCATAGATGGTTGTTCTTCTGGGAGGTTCTCCACTCTCCAAAGAAAGCTCTGTCAGAGTGATCATTGGGTTCTTGGTCACCTCCCTGACTAAGGCCCTTCTCCCCCAATCGTATGGCCGGGTGGCCTGCTCTAGGAAGAGTGGTTCCAAGCTTCTTCCATTTGTGGATGATGGAGGCCACTGTGCTCATTGGGACCTTCAATGTTGCAGATTTCTTTTCTGTACCCTTCTCCAGATCTGTGCCTCTATACAAACCTGTCTCAGAGGTCTACAGACAATTCCTTGGACTTCATGGCTTGGTTTGTGCTCTGACATGCACTGTTAACTGTGGGACCTTACATAAACAGGTGTGTGCCTTTCCAAATCATGTCCAATCAACTGAATTTACCACTGGTGAACTCCAATCAAGTTGTAGAAACATCTCAAGGAAGAATCAATATGCACCCGAGCTCAATTTTGAGTGTCATGGCAAAGACGGAGTACATGTGATTTTTACAAAGTTTTTTTTTGTGTTTGTTTGTATAAATTTACAAAGATTTCAAACAAACTTCACGTTGTCATTATGGGATATTGTTTGTAGAATTCTGAGGAAAATAATTAATTTAATCCATTTTGGAATAAGGCTGTAACATAAAATGTGGACGCACAGTAGATCTTTTTTGATACAAGAAACTAATTTAATTTTCTTCAGAAGACTGATTATGATCAGTGAAGGATATATCAAACCAAATTCCAAGATATTAATATAAAGATACAGAGGGTACTAAACCAGAATGTGTTATTTGTTGCTGCAGGTACCACCACGATTTACATCGTGGACCGCTAACTGGTGATGTAACCATAGATTTGCAGATGTTATTATAAAAATCACATGCACACCACATGTAGTAAATGTAAGCATACGTGGAAGCATGCCCCCCCGCACACACCCCACCGCTTCCCCCGTGTGCGACTAATACAAATAAAAAAAATTGGGGGGGGGGGGGGTACAATAATAAATATAATAAATATGATATATATTATGAGAACATTCAAACATACTTTGTCATAGGAATGACCCAGTTACACATGGTGTACATCAGGGGTATATTTTTGGCCCTGTCCAATTCATTTTTCAGACTAATTAAGGAGAATCAACAGGAAACACTACATTTTCCTGCAGAATGGAAGCTACCTGAGAGACTTTCTATACCCAAATCAAACATCATGTTTTTGATCATGTCTGACTGACTCCGAGCTTAATTGGGTTATTTTTACCTCACTGTGCATGAGGAAGCTCCTGGCCACTAGTGTCATTCTTAATGGACTTTAATTAGTGAAGCATAGGAAAAGAGACAGAGAGAGAGAAAGATAGAGATTAGAGGGTGAATACAGAGATCATGTTTATTGCAGTCCAGCACTTTCTAATTGCTACTCGGTGCATTTATGGTCTCTGACAGAGAGTAGAAGAGTTGGTGAGCATAGGGCTCTCGCAGTGAAGGAATTTCCCTAGTGGTGACTTTGAGTGGCTCAATATCATGATATGCGATATTATCAGCATTTAAAAATGTAATATAATGTAATATATTCTTGGTTTTTGCTATATAAATACATGTTATGATGTGGTCAGCAGCCACACACACGAAGGACATTCAAAAACCAAGAACAGTTTTATTAATTATCCAAACACTCTCAATGAACACTGAGTAGAATAACACAAACCACACAAATAAGAACTGGCCATGAACGACAAACACAGGGCTGAACAAAGTGAAGTAAAGTAGACATATACGAAACTCATACTCCACTATAGCAACAAACAAAGACATAATTAGTAACAAATGAAACTGAAACAAAGAGTTTGGGAAACGGGAACTAACAGAAACAGACCATCAAAATAAGGGTCCACAAAACAAAACATAAACCTGACAATAAGCTTGCTGGGCTACTTTTACTTGTATAACTCTTAGTTCCAATCTTTGAATCTGGCTGGACGAGAGTCTTTCTAAGACCGTTGATATTTCCAGATAGTATGCAGCATCCGCACTACTCTGAGCATTCTAGACAGGCTGTCAGTCATTGAGTTATTAAACCGTTCATTTAACTAATACATTCAAAAACACTGATTCATTCATTACTGAAACAAGGTGTTGAAATTATTTTAGCTTTGAGCGCCCCAAAGCTTTAACCGGCCAGCAATGCATTGTGGGGTTAGCGCTGAAGCGTCACTACATAGAGACCATAGCATTGGTTCAATACATTGAGAAGCGCAAACGCCATTCATGGGAAATACCCTTAAACATTGAAAGGATGCTACGACAAAGAACGCTTTCCTCTTCGGACATGGCAAACTTTTAAGAACATACACTCACCTAAAGGATTATTAGGAACACCATACTAATACTGTGTTTGACCCCCTCTGCCTTAATTCAATGTGGTATTGATTCAACAAGGTGCTGAAAGCATTGTTTAGAAATGTTGGCCAATATTGATAGGATAGCATCTTGCAGTTGATGGAGATTTGTGGGATGTACATCCAGGGCACGAAGCTCCCGTTCCACCAAATCCCAAAGATGCTCTATTGGGTTGAGATCTGGTGACTGTGGGGGCCATTTTAGTACAGTGAACTCATTGTCATGTTCAAGAAACCAATTTGAAATGATTCGAGCTTTGTGATATGGTGCATTATACTGCTGGAAGTAGCCATCAGATGATGGGTACATGGTGGTCATAAAGGGATGGACATGGTCAGACACAATGCTCAGGTAGGCTGTGGCATTTAAACGATGCCCAATTGGCACTAAGGGGCCTAAAGTGTGGCAAGAAAACATCCCCCACACCATTACACCACCACCACCAGCCTGCACAGTGGTAACAAGGCATGATGGATCCATGTTCTCATTCTGTTTATGCCAAATTCTGACTCTACCATGTGAATGTCTCAACACAGAAATCGAGACTCATCACACCACAACATTTTTTTTCTCTTCAACTGTCCAATTTTGGTGAGCTTGTGCAAATTGTAGCCTCTTTTTCCTATTTGTAGTGGAGATAGTGGTACTCGGTGGGGTCGTCTGCTGTTGTAGCCCATCCGCCTCAAGGTTGTGCATGTCCCAGTAACTGAGCAGATTGTGAAATACTCAGACTGGTCCGTCTGGCACCAACAACCATGCCACACTCACACTCTACCTGTCCTTCCAACCAGATAATTCCACAGTAGCTGCACGGATCTCAAGCTGTCTGGCGGATATCTCCACGTGGATGGAAGAACACCACCTGCAGCTCAACCTGGCAAAGACTGAGCTTTTAGTCTTCCCTGCCACTCCTACTCTACAACACGACATCAACATACAGCTTGGTACAACCACCATTACCCCATCTAAGTCGGCCAGAAATCTTGGAGTTATCTTCGATGACCAACTGACCTTCAGAGACCACATCGCAAAGACGGCGCGGGCATGCAGATTTGCACTTCGCAACATCAGGAAAATCCATCCCTTCCTGACTGAGCACACAACACAACTGCTTGTCCAGGCCCTGGTCATTTCAAGGCCTGATTACTGCAATGCTCTTCTGGCTGGACTGCCGTCAAGTGCAATCAAACCTCTTCAAATGATCCAGAATGCTGCTGCACGTCTTGTCTTCAACGAGCCGAAGAGAGCCCACATCACGCCCCTCTTCATCTCTCTGCACTGGCTACCCCTCGCTGCTCGCATCAAGTTCAAAGCGCTGATGCTTGCTTACAGATCCACCACAGGCTCTGCACCTTCCTACCTCCACACACTGCTACAACGCTACGTCCCCACCAGAAGCCTGCGATCACTAAAGGAGCGTAGGCTTGTGGTACCGTCACAGAGAGGCACAAAATCAGTCTCCAGAACATTGTCCTTCACTGCTCCCTGCTGGTGGAATGATCTCCCTACTTTCATCAGGAACGCAGAATCCCTGGCAATATTCAAGAGACAGCTGAAAACTCATCTCTTCCGTAAACACTTGATCCCCTCATTAAAAAAAAAAAAAAAAAACCTTTCCTTCCCTTTTCCCTTCCTACTCTAGCTTATGGTACTGAGCAATGTATGAAACTTGTATTGTGAGCATTTCCTGTGTTATTTGCCAATTCATGAAGAATCGCTTGTTTGTTTTCCTCACTTGTAAGTCGCTTTGGATAAAAGCGTCTGCTACATGACTAAATGTAAATGTAAAATTGCTTAATTCACCTTTCTTTCCCATTCTGACATTCAGTTTGGAGTTCAGGAGATTGTCTTGACCAGGAACACACCCCTAAATGCATTGAAGCAACTGCCATGTGATTGGTTGATTAGATAATTGCATTAATGAGAAATTGAACAGGTGTTCCTAATAATCCTTTAGGTGAGTGTATATGACTTGACCTGAAGAAGGATAGATGCAGGTAATCACACACGCTCAGTCGATCTCTCACACACAATCACTGGAGCCTCTTTACAAATCTATGGAGCCAGTGTTTCATTGTGATTTGTACAGAGAGTCTTAAAAAAAAAAATAGCCAGTTAGTGGGAGAAAATACATTCTTCACTCTTGTTGTTATTAACTTATTTGACATTCAAGGGCACAGCATTACGAAAAAAGAAAAAAACATCAAAACCTTCGGTTGCTTGCAATCCTATGCAGTTAACCTGTCAGTAACATGGCATTACAAAATTGCAGTTATCGTGACAGTCCTAGGTATGTTTTTTTTTTTTTTTAATCATTCATTCATTACATTCAGGAAATAATCTGTGGAATTTTTCGCATTTAACTGAGTTCTTCAGGCAGAAATGCAATGTTGGGCCTCGTCATCCTGCGTTTTTGTTCTTCGGTGTCTCTTCCTGCACATCTCTCTCTCAATAAGCGAGTCTTCTAGACACTGAGTGATGGGCAGCATCTATTCCCCTGTCTCGCAGTGACTGCCCCTGTAATTGACGAGGGAGAAACGTGCCCTGCAGAGGACACCGGCCTGCCCTACAGACAACAGATTTACAAACCATTTAACAGCTATCCAGTACCCTTCAATGGTCAATCTGGCCACAGGAGGTGACTTGATCTACACATGCAACACTGAACGCATGTCAATGGTAGATTAAGGCCTACAGTTATTGATCTGACCCTCACACGAGTGTGTGTTTGACAGAGGCAGAACAATATTCAATCGTGCCATGTTGTTGAAGATAAGAGCGGTGCACTGAAAAGAAAACCCAACTATTCAGTTAGCCATGAAATCAAAAAGGAGATTTGTGGCTTGTAAATCGCTTGTAACTTTTGATCATTTGAGAAAATGTTTAAAAAGATATCAATTTGAAAAGTTCCGTTTCTCTTTCGTGAACAAGGATAAAAAATATTGATGACTCATCTTCTACTATACTTTTTTTTTCTCAAATGAGAACCATGGGTTGCTTGTATGCTCAAAATACGTTTAAGCATATTTTTTTTTTAAATCAAAGTAGTAAAGTTCACTGATTACGGTTTACAGTAGCCAATGAATTAGAGTACTGCAAAAATGAATAAACAAACCGCATTTAGTTGCTTTCATGGAGTGGCACCTGTTGTGAACACGCACACACACAAAAAAAGACAGGAAAGAGAGAGATGCAAATGAGAAGAAAAGGCTGAAACTAATCAAACTAACTGCATAATTCTATTACACTGAATAGTTGACTGACATATTCAAACGATTGTTGTCCAAAGTGGATTCAATTAACAAATTAAATTACTAAATAATACGCTGCCTCTCACTCCCTTTAAATGTCCTTGTTTTCACCATTACTAAAACAGATTTTTTTGGGTTTTTGTTTGAAGCAACACAATCAAATTCATATCTAGACTTCAGCGCTCTTAACTTCTGATTCAATAAATGTAACTCCACGCGCAGACAGAAATCATCATATGATTCACCTAATAACAAACTGCCTGTTAATATTTGCTCATTCAAAAGCAATTCAATATGCTTTATACAATTTGCAACCAAAAAATTATTACAGTATACCTTGCCAAAGCATCTCTCTAATCAAACAGAAAACCAGTGCGCAAAGATTTTCAAAAAAAAAAAAAATAGTCA
This sequence comes from Opsariichthys bidens, assembly GCA_037194245.1. Taxonomy (NCBI): domain Eukaryota; kingdom Metazoa; phylum Chordata; class Actinopteri; order Cypriniformes; family Xenocyprididae; genus Opsariichthys; species Opsariichthys bidens. The sequence goes on along the minus strand of CM074287.1, from coordinate 7,646,698 downwards.
CTACCTTAAAAAAAGTTTAAAAGGCTACATTGTGAAAGATTCTTATGGTTCTGTATTTAATGTCTGCCTCTCACTTTTCACTCTTTCCGGTTTCTCGATCTCTCACTTTGTCACCGAGGGGAGGATGGCTTGAGCAGATAACAATATGGGTCACTTGTAGTGTCATAGCCGTCGTCGATCTTTGGCTCGGTGTCTCGCAAGTCACTGCTGGTGTGCATGTGGTCAAGCTTTTGTCGAGTGCCAGTGATGTGTGGATGTGTTCCACTTTTTCGCAGTCCTGTTAATGACCTAAAGTGAAAACCTGAAAATGCGTTTAAAAAAAAAATGAAAAAGAAAACTGCCACTGGGGTAAGAAAATCTTATTCAAATGAAAAACAAGATTATTTTCTTACCAAATTGGAGGACAATTTTGCTTGTTTTAAGAAAAAACAACTCATTTGATTGTTTTTTTTCTTTCAGATATATAAAATCTTGTCATTTTTGAATAGCATCTTTTGCAGTGATACTGAAAGGTGTGTTTAGACATTTGTTTTGAAATCGCGATGAACGCAAAAAAAAAAAAAAAAAAAAAAAAAATCACGAGACTAGCAAACGTTACCCTGAAAAGGACAATAACTCAGTAAGTTTTCCGTTGTTTATTATGGGCATATAGTTTCTGATCTTTTGATCACCATTTGTATGTTCAGATAACTACTATATGTACCTTGTAACTTACATTTATAGAATTAATAATTAGCAGCGCAGCTAAATTGATTCCTCCTCTAACTTCTCGATCATCCGATCCTTCATCTCTGGATGTGAAATAGTCCATTACGACATTGTTTAGGGCACTGACATTACCAAGATTGAGGCCATCAAGATCATTTTAGTGAGCAGCTAACATTACTTGACTCTACTGTTCTCGTGCGCCGCCTTCTCACAATTAAAAAAAAAAAAAACATATATAATAATAATAAATATATTTTTTTAAACCCTGCATGCCATAGTTTACAATGGACTGGCGGAAAATGTGCATTAATACACCTTAACTCTACATGTCATGCATATTATTTTGATAGGTGACCTGTCTTCATAGTGTTAAGAGTGGGAAAGCTATGGGCATTTTTTTTTTGCATCTCTGCCGGGTGTGTTCTTAAATATTAATGTTAGAGAAAGACAGTCTTGCCCCTATAAATCACCATTTTTCTGCAGTAAACAAGCAAATTTTGGCAAGATATTTTGTTATAGAATAATAATTTAAGAAAAACTAATTTTTACAAGAAGAAATGACATTTAACCTATTTTTTGACTTTCCTGAAAACGTTCCATCGCGACATTACGAGAGCCTATAGAATATCAGGCTGAAAATCAAAACCAATTAAAAAACAAAAAAAAAAACCCTTTTCCAGCTTATTGACACATTTTGTCTTACAATAAAAAAGAAAAGAAAAAGGCAACAGTAGGGAAAATTACAGTACTGACAAATAAGAAAAGAGAAAAGTCATCAGCCCCCTTCTTTAATACTTTATAGAGCCATCTTTTACTTTAATTACAATCTTTTTGAATATGTCTGTACTAGCTTTGCACACCTAGTATGGGGAATATTTGTCCATGCTTCCTTGCAGAATTGCTCAAGTTCAGTCGAACTCTGTGGTGAGCGCCAATGGACTGCTCTTTTAAAGTCCATCCATAGATTCTCTATTGGACTTAAGTCAGGGCTCTGACTTGGCCACTCAAGGACATTCTCCTTCCTATGTTTTGGGTGGTGTGCCGTGTTTGATTTTCATTAAACATAGCGCTTGAAGTTCAGTCCAAAAAAGTCAATTTTGGTCACATCAGTCCATAGCACCTTTTGCCAAATGGCAGCAGTCTTCCAGGGTCGTTTCTGCAAAGCGCAAACAAAACTGAGTGTGGCCCTTTCTCAGGAAAGGCTTCTTTCTTGTCACCCTGCCATGCATGCCAGCTTTGTCTAAAGTTTGTGAGATGGCCTAGTTAAATCCTTAAAAGTTGCTTTTGGCCTCTTGGTAGCTTCTCTGATCAATGTCCGCATGGCTCGGTCATCCAGTTTGGACAGATGGCCTGATCTAGGCATGTGTTGGTGGTGACATATGCCTTCCACTTCTTAATGATGCTCTGAAAAGTACTCCGAGGGATAGCTAAAGCCTTCTAAAGGGTTGTGTATCCTTCTCTAAACTTGTGCCTTTCTACAACTTTATCCTAAATGCCTTTTGAAAGCACTTTCCCAACCATGGTGAATTCTTTGCAGTATCATGCACTACCGACAGTCGAATCTTCAAGAAACAGCTGGTTTTACTCGCAAGTAATCCAAACCCCTACAACTGATGTCAGGTGGAGCAATTAGCCTGGTGTTTGATCTGGAAGTTGATTGGTTGCACCTGAGCAAGTTGATAATGGTATACTTCAGGGGCTGGTCATTTTGTGGCAATTCCAACATTATGGACGTGACATTCGCAGTCGAAACTTGAAATATAAATCCTCAGAGAATGCATTAAATACCAACATATTGAACCATCTGTTTACATATTCATAATCAATTACTAAAGGAGTCCAGACATTAGAAAAATGTCAGTTTATACCATCGTTTTATATTTTAGATGAGGAAAACGCGTTACGGACGTTTTTAGGTGACAACAATGTTATATATATATATATATATATATATATATATATATATATATACAGGGAGTGCAGAATTATTAGGCAAGTTGTATTTTTGAGGATTAATTTTATTATTGAACAACAACCATGTTCTCAATGAACACAAAAAACTCATTAACATCAAAGCTGAATATTTTTGGAAGTTTTAGTTTTTAGTTTTAGCTATTTTAGGGGGATATCTGTGTGTGCAGGTGACTATTACTGTGCATAATTATTAGGCACCTTAACAAAAAACAAATTTATACCCATTTCAATTATTTATTTTTACCAGTGAAACCAATATAACATCTCAACATTCACAAATATACATTTCTGACATTCAAAAACCAAACAAAAACAAATCAGTGACCAATATAGCCACCTTTCTTTGCAAGGACACTCAAAAGCCTGCCATCCATGGATTCTGTCAGTGTTTTGATCTGTTCACCATCAACATTGCGTGCAGCAGCAACCACAGCCTCCCAGACACTGTTCAGAGAGGTGTGCTGTTTTCCCTCCTTGTAAATCGCACATTTGATGATGGACCACAGGTTCTCAATGGGGTTCAGATCAGGTGAACAAGGAGGCCAGATCATTAGATTTTCTTCTTTTATACGCTTTCTTGCCAGCCACGCTGTGGAGTACTTGGACGCGTGTGATGGAGCATTGTCCTGCATGAAAATCATGTTTTTCTTGAAGGATGTAGACTTCTTCCTGTACCACTGCTTGAAGAAGGTGTCTTCCAGAAACTGGCAGTAGGACTGGGAGTTGAGCTTGACTCCATCCTCAACCCGAAAAGGCCCCACAAGCTCATCTTTGATGATACCAGCCCAAACCAGTACTCCACCTCCACCTTGCTGGCGTCTGAGTCGGACTGGAGCTCTGTGTCCTTTACCAATCCAGCCACGGGCCCATCCATCTGGCCCATCAAGACTCACTCTCATTTCATCAGTCCATAAAACCTTAGAAAAATCAGTCTTGAGATATTTCTTGGCCCAGTCTTGACGTTTCAGCTTGTGTGTCTTGTTCAGTGGTGGTCGACTTTCTGCCTTTCTTACCTTGGCCATGTCTCTGAGTATTGCACACCTTGTGCTTTTGGGCACTCCAGTGATGTTGCAGCTCTGAAATATGGCCAAACTGGTGGCAAGAGGCATCTTGGCAGCTGCACGCTTGACTTTTCTCAGTTCACGGGCACTTATTTTGCGCCTTGGTTTTTCCACACGCTTCTTGCGACCCTGTTGACTATTTTGAATGAAACGCTTGATTGTTCGATGATCACGCTTCAGAAGCTTGGCTATTTTAAGACTTCTGCATCCCTCTGCAATATATCTCACTATTTTTGACTTTTCTGAGCCTGTCAAGTCCTTCTTTTGACCCATTTTGCCAAAGAAAAGGAAGTTGCCTAATAATTATGCACACCTGATATAGGGTGTTGATGTCATTAGACCACACCCCTTCTCATTACAGAGATGCACATCACCTAATATGCTTAATTGGTAGTAGGCTTTCCAGCCTATACAGCTTGGAGTAAGACAACATGCATAACGAGGATGATGTGGTCAAAATACTCATTTGCCTAATAATTCTGCACTCCCTGTATGTATGTATGTATATATATATATATATATATATATATATATATATATATATATATATATATACACACAGTATATGTAGTGGGTTTTCTTCTGCGTTGTGTTTATTCTTAAGGGTAATCATAAAAGAGCCCACACAATGACAATTGAAACAGTCTTTCTTTACTCGCTTCGGAGTCACGGTTTCTGTATCAAAACAACCATCACACACAATCCATCAACGTATCTGGTCTAACTGTGCCTCTCTCCATGACACACAATGAAAGAGAGCATAATGTACAATAACAATTATAGAAACCAATACAATATTAAAAGAAAAGGAAAACAAAAATAAAAAGTATAGAAGAATAAAATAAAAATACTAATGATCTATTTACATACCTATATCAAAACAAAACAGACACAATCCATCAACGCATCTGGTCTAACTGTGCCTCTCTCCATGACACACAGTGAAAGAGAGCATTGAAGATTAAAATTTCATCGTTTTAATATTATTTAAATATATAATTAAATGTATATTCTATTTGAAAGAGTGTAATGCATGAGGGTTCAGTTTGCATGAAAATGTTATGTACAGGGGAGAAGAGATCATTTTGGGATAATTTTCTAAAGTACCACATGCTTTAGTTGAAGCAGTTGCTTCATGATTTAAACACCTAATGATGAACAGAATTCCTTACAAGGTTGGGTAGGATGTGTATGTATGAAGTATACGTTCTATTTTAAAGAAACCAACTTGTTTCTTTACCTTAAAAGGAATTTTAAGACCTCTAGTCATGGTATATAAGATCGATGTAACACACTGCCCCCCTAGAGAAGGGCAGAGAAAAGAGGGACATGAAGCTGGCTTGAAGATATAGAATGGAAAACAAAAATAAAAATACTAATGATCTATTTACATACCTGTATCAAAACAAAACAGACACCATCAGACACAATCCATCAACGTATCTGGTCTATCTGTGCCTGTCAATCATCACATAATGTCTCAATGTAAATCCATATAAAAGAAAATGCATTTAACCATAGCATGGATCATTAAAAATAAATGCAACACACATTTACAAATCTTACTCATAACTCATGCTCAGGTGAAATGAAATGAAACTCCAACTTCATAGAATGCAAAGAAAAATACATAGTTCTATAACTAACCGCGATCAGAATATCGGACGTGCAACAGCAACCATTGCTGAACTTTATAAATCGATTAAATGTACTCTTAAAATGCTCACACTTCAGATTAACAACCTCTGATTAAAGAGAAGTTATTAAACAACCACATTTTACACAGAGAATCCCTAAACAACAATTATTTAACACAATTCAAGCACTTTTTCGAGGATCTAGTAAAGACATACCCCTCTCCATAACACACAGCGAAAGAGACCACGTGCACGGAAGTTACGTGAGCTTTCGCCACACACTTGCGAAAGAGGTCACTTACGTAAAGTGGTTTCTTAACTTCTTACTGTTTAAAATATAAATCCGTCAAACAAAAACCCAAAATACAGATATACAAATATAAAGAAATGAAAATACTTAGTAAATAAGCATATTATGATCACCTGACTATAGATTGTACTTTTCTTCCCACACAAATTTCAAAATAAAAGACCCCAAAATTAATAGTTAATTACTTCTTATTTCAATAATCTAATGTAACAACATATTCTCGTTACACACACACATATACATATATATATATATACTGTATATATATATATATATATGTTAGTGGTGGACAGTAACGAAGTAAATTTAATTCGTTACTGTACCTAAGTAGCTTTTTTGTGTATCTGTACTTTACTGGAGTATTTCCATTTGGTGAGACTTTTTACTTTAATGTCACTACATTTCAAGTCCAAAGTCCATCTAACCTGTGTAGATGGGGAAAAATAGAAACACCTGCGTGCCCCCTATGTTCTAGAATAGGGACATTGGAACATATCCTGAGCAGTTGCCCCAAGGCGCTGGGTGAGGGCCGATATCGATGGAGGCATGACCAGGTCCTCAAATCCATCGCAGAGGCAATCAGCAAGGGGATCAAGGGCAGCCGACACACCCAAGCTACAGCCGAGGCTATTCACTTTGTCCGGGAGGGACAAAAACCAGAGAAAGCATTGAAAAATTGCTCTGCAGGTTTGCTCTTTACAGCGCGGGACTGGGCAATGACAGTTGACCTGGAAAGGCAGCTTAAAATTCCAACATACATCACACAGTCCAAGTTGAGACCTGATATCATTCTGGTCTCTGAGGCCACGAAACGACTAATCTTGTTGGAGCTGACAGTGCCCTGGGAGGAGAGGATGGATGAGGCTCAAGAGAGAAAGAGGGAGAAATATCAAGAACTGGTGGAGGACTGTAGGAGGAATGGATGGAGGACCAGGTGCATGCCAGTAGAGGTGGGCTGCAGGGGATTTGCCAGCCACTCCCTGAGTAAGGCCTATGGAAAGCTGGGCATAATAGGTGCTAACCGAACAAGAGCCATAGGCAACAACGTGGAGGCAGCAGAAAAAGCATCCAGATGGCCCTGGGTGAAGAGGGGAGAGCCGTGGGGGCAGTAGAATGCCACTTGGACACAGGCCGGGGTCTGATCAGCCTCGGTCGAGCCGCCAGGACGAGGGTGTCTGTTGTAAGACCTGAAACACCCAGTGACTCCTGGAAACAACACTGATGATATGTCCAAGGTTGTGCATCAGAAGATGTTTCTGTAAACAAAGTCAATTATCTTACTTTTTACTCAACTACATTTTGCGAAATCAGTCGTTCCTTTTTATTTATTAGTGGATAAAAAACTGAGCTGGTGAAGCGTGTGGCAAACCACCAATCAGATTTCAGCGCGCGCTCTGTTTTGAACTTGGTTTGGTTGCTGCTTACTCAGCACGAGCAGTTCAACGGAAATGCAACGGCATGACATTGAGAGTGCCAGTGCCTTCATCATGGAAGAATCGAGAACTCCTAGGGGTAGTCTTGGCCTAGTGGTGAGGGAGTTGGGCTTGTAATCAGAAGGTTGCCAGTTTGATTCCCACACTGGCAGGAATTGAAAGTGGGGATTGTGAATAAACAGCACTCTCTCCACCTTCGATACCACGACTAAAGTGCCCTTGAGCAAGACACCTAACCCCCAATTGCTCCCCTTGTAAGTCGCTTTGGATAAAAGTGTCTGCTAAATGATGAAAAAAAAAAAACTCCTGACTCCAATGTCCCACATCACCCGTGGCCTTATTTGCGCAATTTTCTTTTGAAATAGTTTCGACTGCCTCCTCAGCCTGCCTTGGAATTGTAGAATTTCTTCTTACAAGAATTCTCCTTCCAATCTTAGGAAACACCTTGAGGCATGCCATTTTTATTCTAGTGCTCATTTTTAAATGAGTACTCCAACAGTAGCTTGCAGAAAACGGTTCCATTATTCATGTTAACGTTCATTGTTTATGTTCAGCGAAGTTTGAAATATTTGAAGCTCAGTGCTCCGATATTGATGTTAGCACTTTTGTTGGTATATAAACTCTATTTTGACTAGTTTTGCATGCATCATATGATGCTAAAACAGTTGGCAGGTGGAGTGGAGTGTCCCTTATTATTAGAGATCGCCTTTCAGCACGGTAGGGCTTATTTTTCGTCTAGTTTGAGTCGCTTATAATGCACATTTGAAAAAGCAGCGCGCGTAAAACATCTTTCCAGACATGAGAAGCATTTATTAACATCTTGCCCACAAAAGACAACAATTAATAACATGTTTTTACTCCAAACTCACTTCATTAATGACAGTTGTGCATCCTTCTGAGAGATAATAAGGCAATCATGCGTTTATTAGTCATGTTTAATCAATCAAAGCGTTTCAATCTTCTTTTTATTCAGCTATAGCGATATGAAGCGTTATCTTCTTCTGCTGCAGGGCATGTTTTCTGCGCCAGAGCGCCCTCTGGCTTTCAGATGGAGAAGCATTTACTACTGATCACAGAGCAGTACATCTCTGACAAGCTGCGCATTAAATATTTGCAGCCTTTGCCCTAATATGAGGATTATGAAAAGCTTCAGGAGTCAGCTAAACACAGCAGACAGAGCAAAGTCAAAAACACATGCAACAAACATGGCCGAATCATTTAGCTAGAAAGTTCCTTACGACAGGAGAAGCAACAGATGGAAAGATATGACAAACACTGTCACCATCAATTTTTGAATGATGAAAAATATTGCCTGATTATCGTTATCGGAAAACTCGTAGAAAATATCGAGAAATCATTTTTTGTCAATATCGCACTCCCCTACTGGCTAGTGTGTTTCTTTCGATACAAAAAACTAGTTCCTGTTACAGTAAATCTGATATGGCCAGTTGATATTTCTGAAGAGACATTCAGATACAATATAGTAAAAGAAAACTCCTGTGAACCTGTGTTTAATACAAGCCTTTATTAAACTTAAACTTCCCACTGTTACAAATAAACCTTAAAACAAACTCTCAAATCCTGTTATTTCATTTGGTTCTAAAGGAAATTGATTAGCTTCAAGGTTTTGGGCTCATGGTAATTTTAATAGATATCAGTGTCTGAATAATAATATTCTATTAATAGATCAGTGTGCTAAGAGTAACAGAGTCTTTTCACGTAAACTGAGATGATTAAGCAATAGACTTGACAAAAATTGAGGCCATTATAGCCTTAATAAATTATAGTACTTTGAATACTTAAGTATACTTATACTTATATATATATATAGGGCTGGGTAGGTTACATTTAAAATGTATTTCACTACAGATTACAAAATACATGGTTTTAAAAGTAATTTGTAACGTATTTTGTTAGATTACTCAAGTTTAGTAACTTAATCTAAATACTTTGGAATACTAATAAGTGTGGAACAAACACAAAAAAGGCAATTGCAAGTTTTTATCTCACAATTCTGACCTTTTCCCTCAGAATTGTGTGATATAAAGTTGCAATTGCAAGTTATAAAGTCAGAATTGAGATATATATATATATATACACACAGGGTTGGGGAGTAACGAAATACAAGTAACTTAGTTACGTATTTAAAATACAAAATTTGAGTAACTGTGTTACAGTTACATTTTAAATGGGTGGTAATCAGATTACAGTTACATCTGAAAAGTATTTTAGATTACCAAAGTGATTACTTTGAATTTTCATGTCATTTAAACAGCAATTGGTGATTCTCTGACTCTGACAGTCTGAAAAAGCAGAGTTAAGTTTCATGTTTTCGACGGTTTTCATGTTTTGTGATAGTTGTTTGTGAGTCATTTTATAATTCACTTGTCACTGCAACTTTTTCCTCACAATTAGTTTTTTTCCCTCACAATTGTGAGTTTGCATTTCACAATTCTGACTTTTTCTCAAAATTGCGAGATTTAAACTCACAATTGCAAGTTATAAAGTCAGAATTGGGAGATATAAACTTGCAATATTGACTTTTTTTCTTACAATTGTAAATTTAGTATGCAATTTTATATCTCATAATTCTGACTTTTCTCAATATTGAGAGTTTATATCTCATAATTCTGACTTTATAACTCACAATTGCAACTTTATATCACGCAATTCTGAGGGAAAAAGTCAGAATTGTGAGATAAAAACTTGCAATTACCTTTTTTGTGTTTGTTCCACACTTATTAGTGTTCCAAAGTATTCTAAAGTATTTAGATGAAGTCACTAAACTTGAGTAATCTAACGAAATACATTACAAATTACTTTTTAAAGCATGTATTTTGTAATCTGTAGTTAAATACAATATATATATATATATATATATTCCTCTCGCTCACTCGTCTCACTTTTTTTTCTTCATGGTAAGGATGAATTTGCATGGAATTGCCCTTTACCAAAGACCAGGTATTTCACAAATTATTTTATAAAAATATTCCAGATTGTTGTAAAATGTTATTTTTACTTTGAGGATTATAATGTGCTAAAAGAGACTTAAATAATTTAAATTTACAAGAGTTTCATTAAACATCTTTATTAAAGTTACAAAAGTTATTCAGTCAAGAGCAGTGAATGACTTTTTTGTCCTTTGTTTTTTGATTAAAATCACAGACAGCAGCAGGAATATTAGGCTGCTGTCACTTTAAGAGCGAATGCACGGATATAATATACCGATACTGCACACATGCATTTACGTTATCATCGGTTTAAGTCATAATCGACAATGTTTACTAGGATACTTGCTATTTTTTGACAATGTTGTGAGAATTTAAGTACAAGTCGACGTGAAAGATAGCTCAGTTTACTATTTCTATTTAGTAAACTTTTGTGACGATGCAGCACTGACCAATCAACTGTCCCAAGCATTGTTCAAGTTTGGTTCACGTTCATGCTTTGATAGAATTCATAAAATTAAGTGACACCATTTCACTCGGCCACTGGGGCTTGGCGATTGTTAATTTTAAGCGCTGTATATAAAACGATTCAGAAGGTCACCACATGACACTGGTGTACAGTCAGGTTAGGCTATAGGTGGCAGAAGTCCAAAGTTACGTAATCCCTTTGACACAAATATAATGAACGTGCGTGTGAAAACATCACTCCCCCCCCCTATACACAAAGTGCATTCATCTGTACAGTTATTAAGTCACTGAGCCCTCTCAAAAGCCCAGTGGCCTGTGTGCGAGTCTGTGTGCATGCATGTGTTAAACAACAGTGACAATCCAACTCTGAGAGGCATGTTATGCGACTGGACTCTCCCAAGCCTTTAGCACTCCGTGTCTGTCTACTTCCATCTGGTCAGCTGACATTCTACAAACACTTCCTCCTCCCCCCCCCCAGTAGGGCATGTCTAGGCCAGTTTCTCACTCCAGGATTAATTCAGGATAGCCAGGCCACACAGAGCACTGTGGCTGGCCACTAAACACTGACCCTGTTTTCCCGTGACTGACAGGCCGACACATTGCGCTGCATAGCTCAGAGCTGGGTTTAATGGACGCTTTGCTTGTGTGGTCGAGGGTTTTGTTTGTGATTTCTATTGCTGAATGAGCTTGTGTTGTCCCACAGAGAATGTCTTTAAAGCTATTACTTTTTTAACTATGTTATTGACAGTAATGTATTCAGGCTAAAGAGGGTCAAAGTCATTTCATTAAAGATTTGCAGCTGTTGTCAACAAGAAGGATTGCTAAAACCAACAAGTGCGAGAACATGGATCAGGTGTTGTTTTTATCATTTCACAGGTTAGTGGTAAAACGGCAGAGTAAAAATCGGCCACTTGCAAGAGTACTGAAATAAACTAACTCCCAAAATATTCAACTTGCAATTGTCTTTCATCTTCAAAAATGTAAGGAGAAATTGATGTCAAAGTCAGTTGCCGACAGAAAAGTTTGTTTCTGACCAATATATTCCTGGTCCGCTTAGCGTTCACACTGGCATTTTTATCAGCCAAATCAGTCAAATCAGCTGACTTGTAGCGTCGCATCTTGTGACATCACGTCCTCTTTTTGGTTCGTTTACATGTCTTTGGTCCGTGTTGCGTTCATATATCCATCGAACCGCACCAGAATTCGCTTGGAAGCGGACCGAGACCCATCTTTTTAGCGGTCTCGGTCCGCTTGTTTGGTCCGTACCAGGGTTCGGATGGCAGCGTTCACATATGTTCAAACGAACCGCACTGAGCAATCGCACCAGGGTTCGTTTTAATCGAACCAAACATGACAAGTGTTAACGCACCCTAAGAATTAAATAAGTAAATGCTTTATAAAATACACAATATTTTGAAAAGTCAACATGCTAAAGAATTAATGTAGTGTCTTGTCATTTATGTATACCACTGTCACTTTAAAAATGTTAAAGATAAAAAATATTTATCTAAAAAAATCATTTTTTCCTCCCCAAACGGTTCAGCGGAAATCCCCGCCCTGCAACCAATTTCATTGGCTGAGCTCTTGGAAAACTAGTGGACCATCCAAACCCACCCCACTATGATCTATCCAAAGGCGTCTTCATTTCTAAAAATAAAGTCACCGTTATACACAATGCAGTGATTTGATTGATTGTAACCCAGGATCAGATGGACATGTACCTATTAATCACCTTTGACTAACCCACTTAAATAAAAGACCTCTTTATTGTTATCAAGTTTACACATATTTTTAGCTCCCATATTTGATTCAATCCACACTTAACTGTTTTAAGCCATTGTGGGCGACATAATCAAAATGCCATCATCGAAAAAAGTTTCGGCTAACAAAATTTGCACATTTAATAAGCAAATCATTTTAATGAAAAACCCTCATGCCAAACCAATTAGTAATAAATTATAATCTTATGATAAACGATCCTCTGTTGACAGCCGGGGGGAATTGTGCAATCAAACATTAATTATTCATTTGATAATTAAGTTCATAGGTGTTTGGAGTGGAGGATTGGATGAGCAAAGAGAGCGGGGCCAGTGGTGGCATCCCTCTTTCAGAGCTGACCTGTTTTGTTCACAGCATTGCCTGCTGGGAGATGCCCCACTGGCTATTTTTGGGCCACTGCTTCCTGCGCTGACATGTTGTGTTTCTGGGGTTTTAAAACAAGGTGTGTGCATTCCTTCCATCCACCCATCCATCCAGTTCTCAAAGTGTCATTAAATTTACAAAATATATATTAAATATGTCTCACTTTAATGATATAGAATTAAATTATATGAAATAAATAACAAGAATACTGCATTTTCTTTTTTAGAATTTTGATATTTGAATATATCCTTTATCTTTTTTTCACTTTTTCCAACAATGACACATTGAACACCAATCTTAGTTACAGCATGATTAAACCCTTTGTGCTGTGATCTTTTGCGATCTATACTCAAAGCACAGTTCTTGAAGCAGCTAGACAGAAACTCATCCCCTATTAAAAATAAGAGGGCTATAAATAATATCAGCATGTCCCAGAACTGTCAGAGAGGGGTGAAAGGGCAGAACGTCCAACAAACATATCACGCTGCACTATTGATCCTGTGACGATCACACACACAGTTATGGGTAGCTAAAAAAAAAAAAAAATCAGATCAAACTAATGGTGCTTTGGAGAAAACAGGAAAGGGGTTATGAAAAGCAGATAGCATAATTTTCCTTCTCCCAATATTTTTCTTACTCTGTTAATTGTGGTTTTAAAATGCTGCTACAAATATCTTCTTTTGTGTTCAACAGAACCAAGAAACTCACAGGTTTAGAACAACTTCAGGGGAAGGAAATGACCGAATTTTTATTTCTGGGTGAACTATCCCTTTTAGATTTTGCAAGCCATTATGGTTAACAGCCAGTCAGTGCTGACATAATTTTCAGCCTTTGAGCTCAGGTGATTGGCTGAAAACAACCTGGCTCCAGAATTAAGTGTTCATGAGTCACCATTAACAAAATGGCAGATTTCTAATTGCTTACTTCAGATTAACTGCAAATTTACCCCAAATATTGCCATTGAGATGGCTTTCTCTGAATATTATAGACCCTCTTGAAGCAGAGTGCCTTTTATTGCATTGCTGTGGGGTTTCTGGGAATTGTTAGGTGGTTGCTTAGTCGCAGGAGTCAAAAGAGTCCCCCCCAAAATGATATCTAATATCCCTAAAACCAAAATTTGATTAATAGTAATAAGTCAACACAACCAAATGCCTCCAGTTTTCCCATGTAATCTAATTGTAGAAGGTTGTAATATTAGAAGTCCTGTGTGTGATCGCTGTGTGTTTACATGTCTAGCCTAGAGTGTGAGAATATAACAATTTGGCCTTTCAAAACCAGAAACTGCCACGGCTTTCAGTGCTAGTATTTTCTTGACTGACTGTTATCCTCTGCTAAGCGTCCATCTGGTGGTTCTTTCTCTCTTCCTCCCTCTCTCATGGCAGAAGGGGGATCATCCAACATTATGAGGTCACAGCTCGAAAGATTTCCCCTCAGAAGAACTACACTTATTTCTGCGACACTAAGAGCTAAAAGTAGACTAGTAGGAGAGAACGTATCCTCTGCTGCTTTCTGTGTGTGAGCACATGTGCATGGTGGTGGTCCATACTGAGCTACAATGAAAACTCTAATGTGGACATGAATGTTGACCTTTCAGTGGGACACCAAGGAGCAGTGCTTTTCCCAAGTAATCTGTCATTTCCATTAACATCTACATACAGCCACAGCAGTAAAGCACCTGGAAATGCTGATGCTTGTAGCCAAAACTAGAACTGCAAGAGATGCACATGGAAAAAGAATATATGAGAGCAAAGGGAGAGGGGGGAGGGAGCTTAACTTCATGAGCAAGGGTTGTGTGAGGATGTGGTAGTTGTTGAAACAGGAAGTTGTGACAAAATCAATGAGATCATCCCATCGGAAAAAAAAAAAGAAAGAAATCCAATAGCCAATAAGCTTTAGTTTATTGCTAGTCACAGCAGATGTAGTTGGGCGTGGGGACATTCACATTCTAGAAAGCATTATATACACAAATATTTTGAAGCCACTAATGGCTCATTTCCATGATCCGGGTAGCGTTTCCACCGCCAACAGTGCCTTTACTTGATTGGCACGGTGTATGCCGGAAAGTAGCGATCGACACCATTCTTTTGTGAAGAAGAAAGCGACATAGTAAACTACAATGGAGGACATGCAGCAGATCCTGTTGTTTCTTCTCGGCATGTGGCTATTTGTCACAAGAAGAGGACAAGTTTTGTCGTTGCGCACCAACATTATGCGTTTTTCAATACCAAATACGCAAAGTTCGGACTTGCTTCCTTAGTAATTTGCACTAGTTTGGCATCTCACGCTTACCAGCAATCGACAATAGCGGAGGAGAAAGCCTGCGTAATTTAAAAATACTACTTTGTGGCATTAAAGGTAGTTAAGAGTTTTTCAGGTGAGAAGTAGTTACTTAAAGCTCAAATGTAAAATAATCTCAAAATATATTGCCTGGACCACACATGAATAGATTTCATATTTTTAAAATAGGTAGGGTTGCGTTTTATTTCGTTTAGTTAATAATATTGCCAGCATGAAGTGAAGATAATCAATGTATCCGTCACCTGAACGACATCTGTGCGGTATTTCTCGTGTTGTCATTTCCCCTGTAGCATCCGCAAGTGACAATTCTCTGTCAACCAATCAACCCAACTCCACCCTTAGGTACCCCAACGGAGAGGTCCCAACAAAATTATACGGTTCGGGATTTGATACCATTCACAACTTCTGACAATAGAAAGGGACATGATTGTGCACCGTACGGTACCTCCCCGTACCACTCGGTGGAAACAAGCGATTAGTGCTAGACGAGTCAATATTTTTTCATCTATTTTCTTGCAATAGAAAGACATGGATGGAAAATGCACACCAATTTTGATTTAATGGAGTATTTTTTTTAGCCCCAGGGCAGATAACTAGAAGGTTTTTGGTTCGCCCCACACACGACATGAACCAGGAGCCTAGGCATCCATGAAGTCCACTAATCCACAGGATGCCTCATTTGTCGTCATATCATTCAAAATGGTGCTCACAAGTGCCTGCTTTGTAGTTTTGATGCACCATTTTGCAAAGCTGTGCAGCAGACTACAACCAGCACTCTATGCTATGTGGCAAAGGGCTGGAAGGGGTAAGGGCAGCATTTGAGACCTGTAACGAGTTCATGGTGCCTATGGTGACAGTGTCAAAGTCCACCAGCTCTGGTTGTGTGGTGATAAATGAAAGCTACAGATAAAATGGTATACAGGGACTCAAGGTATAAAGGTTACAGGAGGAGAAATAATGAATGGAATATTTGTAAAGGTACACAAGTTTTGCACAGAATGGTGAAATCGAGATTTCTCAATCTGTTTGAATTCGCAGCAGGTTAATAGAAGTTTACTATGAAGCACTCTTAACCACATGACCTTAAGTGCTGGAATCCCAGAAATGCATGTTCTCAACATTTCCAAGATATATAAAGAACAAAACATTATGAATAGCTGTGAAGGATTTAAAGAAAACGGTGAGAGAATGTGACTGTTTGAGTCGAGTTTAGCAGATTTGCTCTTGATGTTTTTGATTTTCTGTGCTACTATATATAGGCCTCCTCTCGAGACAAGATTGTTTCTAACCTGCCGGTAACCTTCAACATTACAATGAAAACATTAACACTGCTGCCGGATTAGCAGCTGAGGGTGAAGTCTTATTGTCCCTTTTTAATTTGGCGATTTAAGCCTCAGCATGGGCCGTTTTGTAGACTTGTAAAACTGGAATTAGTGGCTCCCTTAAGTAAATCAATAATGTACAAATGGAAAGCCTTCATGACATTCCCAAGTTACCAGTGGCTCTCTTGGTTAATACATATTTGTGTCCTCTTCGTTTACTGAAGATCAGCATTGAGACATGTATATCGTCCACGAATGATGAACATGCATGTTGAATATGGTCAAAAAAAAAAAAAAAAAAAAAAAAAAAAAAATTGCAGATGTGCTTGACGACATGCCTAGAGAGGTCATACCAGAACATCTGCACATTGACTCTGACCATGAGAACAATTTGTCTCTGGAGGCAAGGTAACATTACATAACTGTTCATTTTAGACGTATTGAGGTAAATGGTTGAAGATCCAATGGATCATATAAGAGCGAGACCCAATTGTACTTCGTATAGCTGAATATCGTTCAGACTTGCTTGGTCTAACTATTATCCTCACCAATGAGGTTAAAAAAAACCCTCAAAATTCATTAGCATTCCCATACAGCTCAGTAGCAGTTGCTCAAGCCACATGCAGCTCTGGAGGTACATGACCCAGTTGCTGCCATCTTGGCTAAGCATCACTCTGTTCTCACAACATTGTCATGTGACTAATCACTCTGGAGCCGCGAGAAAATGACATTGACATCCCTTTCCTTGAAGGCACCCCAAGAACATGTACAATCACAAGCCCTTCATTAGCAACCATCCTGTTGGGACATGAACCGAACGTCAAAAGCGGAAGACAGATAAAAGTATAAATCAGTTTAATGCAAATCTACTGAAAAGAACTAACAGCAGAGACTAGCTAGCTAAAACCTGACTTCTAAATTTAGTATGATGCAAGCAACAAATATTAGTTATCCTTTCCTCAAGTTACAAAATCCACTTCGCTTGCAAGTGATGTCAACGGCTGCTTTACCCGTAAAGGAACTACAACAGGGTTAACAAGATTGTTCACAAGGCTCTATGTGTTGCTATGTCGATATTACTATAAGCAGCTGACTAAGGGAGCGCTGGTAGCTGTTGCTAGGCGTCTGGGAACTTTCACAGTACAGACTGTCTCGGTATGCCTCCATAACAAGAACATTATGATCTCACAACAGCAAGCTGATACAGTAGAGCCGCAGATGAAAATCTGCATCGTTAATGTGTGCTTAAGGCACAATAAAGAACAGGAGTTATTCTGGAAAAGATGCAGAATAGTATAAGGCTCTGTGAGATGTTGTCAACATGAAAGAGTGTTGACAACTTATGTAATGTGATGAATGAAAATGGACTTATCAGTTGTTCACAATAACCCAGGGATGTGTATAATAAAAAAAACAAGTTTTTATGGCTAGTTCCACACCTTCATACTCCTTTTGTACCTTTAGGGGTACAAAAGCTTGTCACACTATTCTCAATGGGACATATTTGTACCTTATTTACCGCCAAAAGGTTCACTGTAATATTTTAATGGTTCATATTGCTGAAGGTACTAATATGCAACTTTTAGGGGCAAATTATGAATAAGGTACAAAGTTGTCCCTTTACCCCTAAAGGTAAAAGCCCACACAAGGCCAGAAAGTCAGTAAGATTTGGACACAGCATGTCTGAATGAATATTTTGGTTGTCGAAGAAAAGATGCTTCTTTACTGTCATAAACCACCTAACCTTACCTTTGGTCTCATTACTGAAAATCCATATTCGTCCAGTGTAATGAGAGTATTCCATGACACTGTCTTGACCCTTAAGTACACATACACAGACATTCTTTCACACACACACACACCCTTTGTCCCCATTAAAGGTGTGACTGCTTATTGACAGCAGGG
This sequence comes from Opsariichthys bidens, assembly GCA_037194245.1. Classification (NCBI taxonomy): domain Eukaryota; kingdom Metazoa; phylum Chordata; class Actinopteri; order Cypriniformes; family Xenocyprididae; genus Opsariichthys; species Opsariichthys bidens. Next base: position 7,628,492 of record CM074287.1, on the reverse strand, counting down.
TACAATCAGGCCTCACAGAGATATATCTGTAGCCGGGCGCCCATTACTGCTCAAACGCGGCTCACCCGTGGAGCAGTCGGCAAGGTATGAACCGCAATCGCATTAAGGCCAGTGAAACCAATCAGTCTAGCCGCCTCATGCTCACTCTTCCAGCCATTGCCACAGTAATTGCCGGCCAGCCAATTGGAGCTTATTAGAGAGTTTGGACTCTTAATTGCCTGGTGGTGGGAGTCGGATCAATGGCTCACTTATTAAAGACGTTCTTCCTGTGTGTGCGTATGTGTACACACACTTACATGCCACAGGGAGCAGGCCTAAGGAAGGTCTCAAAGGAGCAGATAGCTTTGAAGAGCATGTGCTCGTTAATGCTTCTCAGACTTTCCTTGTTTCCACCTCCCATGTCCCCTTTCTTACGCTGCCTTTTCCTCCCTCCTCAACCGTCTTCCCTGACCTCAACTCTCGCCAAGGTGTTGAACAATCAACCGCAGGCTGTTGAATTGTTGCACTGAGCTGGAGAGATTTTAGCGTGGCCGCGGGAGAATGGGGTAGTGAATCAATAAAGACAAAATCAATATCACTTTAGGAGTGGATTTTTAGACAACCACCGGTCGCCATGGTCAAATCCTGATTTTTTTTTTTCTTTTTCGATGAAAATGTCCTCATTAGGACACTTTTACCTTTTTTGCTCATTAAAAACCGGAATTGGGTATGAGCCCTTATTAAATCTACATGATTCACCAGTTCAACAGAACTGGTAAGAGGTTCAATGAATTCAGACTGATTTGAATTTTAAATTTAATGCGAGCTCAAACCATCAGATACTTGCTAATGAAAAGAGACCATATTATTACATTGTTGGGACATTTCTTATGGTATACGGACATCTAGTGGTTGGAATGTCATAATGCACTGGAGAGTGTGGTGCTAAATACAGAAGTACAGTTTAAATGATAAAACGGACAATTGAATGGACCAAGAAGGTATCTTTGCTACATTACACTTATTAATTTTAGACATTTTAATCTAAATTGACTGAACAAATTGACTCTGATTGGTCTTACGTTTTAAAGCATGGAACTGCATGTACTGTCAGCTTTCATGCCAAGCCATGAGGCAGACTTGCAAGGTGCAAACATGGAGTCCTCAGGCTAGAATGACATATCTGCATAATGTGGGGAGATGACATCTGTGGCCTTTAATATACTGTAGTGGCGCGTGCTTCATTTCTGTTGCACTGGATTAGTGCCGCTTGCTTTTAGGGTGCGTTCACACTAGATACTGTCAAGTATCTGACCTTTTGCCTAACTCTCATTGAAAACAAATAACTTCTTGTCGACTTTGAAAATGTTAGTTGAGATGGTGACAATAGACTAGCTGTAAGTTTCACACGCAGGCATGAGCGACTGAAATAGGTCATCATCATTTTAATGACATTTTTTTTTTTTTTTTTTACCCAAGGCTTGTCAGATCTATTAATAAAATTATATTTCATTGTACAGCAAGTTAAACTATTAATGCAGCAAGTGTCGTTCCTTACGGTTAGGGATGGGAATCTTTAAGCAACTCATGTTTCGAATCGCAATACAATCTCTGATCTACATTTTTTTGATCTGCTGTTCAATACTTCAAGATATTTTTTTTTTTTTTTTATAGAGCAATAACAGCAACACATGGTTGTACAACACAAATAGAGGTGTGAATCTTCACTGACCTCACGATTCAATTTGATAATAATTAAAGGATTTTTGTTGTTCGTGGGTTGTTGTGTGTGTGTGTGGAATATGCTTGTTTCTATGCTGCCTTCACGTGGTGAATTATATTAAACACGAGTTTCCTAGGTAAAAATTGTACATGAACGCACTCTAAAGTCACGTTTGACCACTGGAAAGTTTGGAAATCATTTTTGAGCATCCCTAAACTTGGATAAAGACAATTCCCATTTTGTTTCCCTCATTGAATATCTCGTTTCACTAACGAAAAAAAATTTGCAAAGGATTTAAAAAAGCAGATGGGGTTCATAAAATTACACTCTTGCAAACAAAAGAAATTTGTCAATTCGGCTGCTCTGCCTTTGAGTAAACCACTCAACTCCAGTTACTTTGCTCCATGGGGGCTGCCCTTGATTTAATGTGCTTTCATGCAATTAATGTTCGGTTTTGCGTGAAAGGCACCTGCTTCAATGGTCGATTCCCAAATTGCAAACTCGCTCTTTGTACTTTTCTTTCAAAATACAGTTTAATCCATGACCAAGATTAATTTGCTTAACAGAGGATTAATGTTGTTTATGATCTATCCCCAAATGAGGCCCTGAACCCGAACCTTTAGCGGTTCACTGCTAAATATGTGGGGGTATCGTGCAGCGTTGACTCCAGTCTGAACTTTGTAACAATCTGAAGTTATTCATTATGCTGTCCTCAGTGAGACTGGAAGGTTTAAAGAACCTTTGAAAAATTCTTACATTTAACTGTACTTTAAATGTCTTTTCAAGCCATGAAGCCAATGGTTGTGTACGTTATTAAAACTCTAACTGATATGGTTAAGCAATTATTTTGTTTAGCACTTTTGTTTGGAATGACAATATAGCTGCCATGAGTGTTCACCCTTCTAATGAATCATTTATGATGCTTGGAACAGACTGAGAGTTTAAGGGTTTAAGCCACCAATTCTCAACTTGAACAAGCCTAGGTTAAACCGCACTTACAGTATAAAGTGTTTGCTTTCTAAAATGTCTTGAATTTCAATGGATTTATGCTCTAGGCAGCCACTAAGTGACTACAAAACAACACTTTGTGTTTGGCAGAGATCATGTTTAGTCTCATTGCGTATTCTCGTCTCATGAATTAATCTACTTTTGTTCACAGTTTGAGCGTGAGGGCACGTCACAACAATGTTGGCATGCTTCTTCAAATTGACAGATTAATTTGGGCCAAAATACCATGCCGTTTGATTCGAGCCTTTGACATTTCCTCCTCTATGGTAAAAGTTTGTCTATTTATTTTATCATAACTATTCACAATTATGATGATTAGTTATTATTTAGATTTACCTTTTTTTTTTTTTTCCTTTAGTACCAATCAAAACAGACTTGTGGCCTATTCCAACCGGTACTAATGCTGCTTTCACATGCAATCACATTTCAAGCTTCAAGTGTTTTGTTGTTGTAAAGAATCATGGAGGACACTGGGTTTATTGTAACCGAATTCTTGTGGAAATCTCATTAAAGCAAGAATGTTTCATTCATTAACAACCCTATAAAATATCAGAACTGCTTTTTTCGCTGTGTATAAAATATACAATATGCTTCAAATTGTTGTTCATGTAAATGCACTACTTTAACATCAAAACAAGGTGATGGAGCTGTTGTGGGAAAAGAACTAGTAAAGAATTGTTTTCCCTTCTGCTATGTCGGAAGATTATGGCCTGCGCAACTCTTAAACTTAAATTATCTATGAGTTTCCCAGTAGTAAATATGACTTGAGAGGGTGTTTGGGTCCAATATCCAACTAGGAAACTCGTGTTTACGTGAAGGCAGCATTTCAAAAACAAGAAATGCCAATACTCAACCAGTCATTAAATTATTAGATGTTGGCTGTGCTTTTTAGAAGCAAAGTTGCAGCGTTTTGGGCTACAGAAAAGCAGCTGCAGAGGTGAATGACAGTCATATTAGTCTGCTTGCCAATATTTGATGCCAGACAATTAGCACTTTATGCAAACCTTTGTTTACAAAGCAGCAGCTTTCCAGGGAAAGTAAACATTCAAATTGCGGGTGCATCGGAGGCCAAAATCTAAATGGATGTTTTTAATTATTTAAAGGGAAAGTAAAAATGACAAAGCCTTTAAACGTAGTTCATTGTATTTGTGAGCTAGGCCAAAAGTTGTTATTCACTGATAAGTGTCATCTTCATTATCAAAATTGGTCTGGTTCCAGACTCTTGGCAACTGTGTTATATGGTTTTAGACAGATGGACCTCTTTTAACGTGCCCTTTGTTGTTTTTAGAATTACACTTTATATTGTTGTGAGGCGGTTAGAGTTAGAATAGGTATTGGTTTTGACTGTCCAAATTCTTTATAAGTATGACAGTTCATCAAAATGGTCATGCATGCATGCATATATATATATATATATATATATATATATATATATATATATATATATATTAAAAAAAATAGACTAATCAATCTTGGATACTACTGAAACATTGGTGTAGAATCTGTTTTTTTTTTTTTTTTTGTTAGGCACTTAATTGTTAGAGAGAGAGAGAGAGAGAGAGAGAGAGAGAGAGATTCTCTGCCTTCAGCACCTCTTTTCACTAATGAATATTAAATTGCATTTTGATTTTTGTATATTCTAATCTGATCTCAAAATACACTGCTGCTGTTATTTGGGGCTTGTTGTTGGAGTCCATATTTTCAGCGTTCAGAGTAAATATTACCTTGATTCTACACTTAAATATGTAAATGAAACTGCTTAGTGAATATAAGACACTGAAGAAAAAAATAAAGCTGGGAAGTATTTTGTAATATTTGTAATATTTCACTGGCTCACACAACATTAGTCTTGTACTGACACCTAGCGGCTGGGATGCAGCATCACATGAAGTCCCATTGTATGGGGAGATATAATAAATGAATCATATATGATTGGTCATGAGAATAGCATTGTATGTTACTTTAAAACACATTTCCTAACATGGTACTTAAAAAAAGAGTTTTAAAAAATACATAAATCAAGATGAGCGTATTCTTTTAATTTAAGAGTCAAAAGCTCTTAGGTTTGTGGTGAATCATTTTGAATCATTCTGTGGAGAATCGTTACAGTAGAGTCCTTATAAGCGAGAACTGTACAATATCAGACCAATAATCAACGCAGAGTTCACATATAACTTAAAGCATCCTGCTTGAAAATTATCAGCTTGCAGTTAAACTTAAATATTAAGAAAAATAGGCCTACCTTTTCGTATTTCTCACGAGGTCTCTGGCGTCACCAGTTTAAATTCTCGGCGCGTGCAATTCGAAACACCGAAATGGGACGAATTCCAAATGGGATTTTTGTAGGAGTTGGAAATTATTCTAAGGGCCGTTTGAGCGACTCGATTTCCTCACGAACAAGGCCATTAGTGAAGTATTTATGAAGCACTTCCAGGATGTAACTTTTGCCGTTAATGATGGTCACATGACTGGCACGTTCGCCCGATTCATCTGGAAAGGTCCATATAAACTGTGAAAGTAACTAAATTTCTATAAATTCCCTTGTTTGAGGTGCATCAAGAAGCTTACATAATAGACTTTTTTATTTTTTTGCCAAACGACCTTAATTTTCTTCAAATCTGCCAAATCACTGTCCCGCGTTCTCATTGGTTACCATTGATTAGAAGCGGGAAAGCTGTCCTACAATTGTTCACCCAACCGGAAAAAAATATCAACGAAAAGCACATTGTATTTGATATAAAGTTAAATACACTAAATCAAATGGGGAAAACAAACAAACCAACCAACAAACAAGATCAAAGTTTATATATATATACGAACAAATAAATACACAAGATCAAAGCCAAACGCAACAAACACACACACACACACACAAATACACACATATAGTCGTCGTGACGTATTGTCAAGTATGGTGACCCATACTCGAAATTTGTGCTCTGCATTTATCCCATCCCAAGTTTATCCCAAGTGCACACACACACACACACACACTTAGTCATTGTATGGAAGGAGATGTGTACACACACACACTCACACATATATGCATATATGGGCTCCCCAGCAAGCAGATACAAATACTTTAGCTAAAATAATGTTTTTAATAATATCTAGCTTGATACTTAATATACTTCTACTTAATAATTCATTTTTGTTCAATGAATATATGGTCATTAAAACATTTTAATATAAAAACATTTTAAAAATACAGGAACAATATTATTTCAAAACGTAATGCTTCTGAAAGCATTGAAGGAGATCTCATAATATTTAATATATTTACAGTAGAAACAATCAATTATATTTTATTTAACACCATTGCTGAGTATTTTCTCCTGCACCAAAGATGGTCTCAAAAAACTCTTTATTCATCATTAATTGCTGGATGGACCCCTTGATAACTTTTTTCCCCATTCAGTTCTATATTTGGAGAGACTTTTGGCGTACTGCTGTGTCCACTGCACAGGCGCGTGGCTTGATTGACTGTGAATGTGAGATCATGGGAGGGAGTGGCCAACCAGTGCGAGAGTTTAATTGCCCAAAATAAAAATAAAAATTGCCAAAAAAATGTTAATTTGATTAAATATAGCCAACATACCTCCATGTTACAAAACATGAATAAAAGTCGCAGCAAATGAGAAAGTCGCAAAATTAGGCGTGAAAATTCCCAAAATGACACTGGTTTGAAAACGCCCTTGTTCTATACATCACAAATGCGTTGTACCCAGTCCCGCCAGTGTGCGGGGCGGTCTGTAGCATATCATTAACTATGCTGCAAAGCAGGGGAATCTAAATATTATAAAGTCGTTATTAAAGTTAGAAAGTATTCTCTTCGCTTTATAATATCAAGGTTGAACCACTCCCATTAACTGTTTTAAATATTTTTTTAGTAGCTTTCTCTGCAGTGTCCCGCTGTCAATGGAGGCCTCACTGAGTCATCGGATTTCATCAAAACTATCTTCATTTGTCTTCAGAAGATGAACGAAGGTCTTACGGGTGTAGAACGACGTGAGGATAAGTAATAAATGACAGCATTTTCATTTTTGGGTGAACTAACCCTTTAAAAGTTTTGTTCCTATAGTTCCTATTTTGTTCCTGAAATTTGGGAACATTCAACATGTAATCTGCCTGATTATCTTGTAGTGTGTGGGTGCCTAAAGCCAATGCGCTGAACAATTTAAAGGTGATGTTTACACTAGTGGCACCTGGTGGAAGTACAAAAATACAGCATATTTTGCAAACGGCCATTTCTCGAGTCGCGCCTCCCTCAACTCAAACATCACGATTAAATTATGGTTGCTAGTGACGGCATGCTCAACACGCTACTTTCAATAAAAGGCCTAACATATTAAGAATACTATTAGCTGTGTCATGAGAGTAAGCAACAAGTAGCAACCCTTACAAAAAAATTACTGCAGTTTTTTTTAGTAAATACTGCAGTTTTTGTTACATTATAGAAAAATGCAGTTTTTTTGGACAAAAAAAAAACTGCAGTATTGCAGTATAACCTCAATTTCTGTGTAGTTTTACTGACTGTACTTACTGCAATACATCTAAAGGTAAAATAAAAATAAAATAATAACTGCAACTTTTTTTTTTACTTTTTTTTACTTCACATTGAAACTTCAGTTTTCAACTTCATGTACTTGCATTATACAGTTTTACTGCTTGTTGAACTTCAATACTACAGTTTGTACGCTGTGGACTAAACTAAACTATACTTTTATACTGCTAAATTTCATTATTACATTGCAGTCCTATGACTGCTGCAGCTACTTTTACTGCAGTTTTTATCACAGTTTTTATTAAGTTTTTATTCAGTTTTTTTTTTATTAATTTTTTTTTTTTTTAAATTAATAAATTAAATTTACATTTTTTTTGTGGTTTTGGTTGTAAGTTCTCTTTGTGATGTTCTTAGTTTATACATCCAGAACAGTCATCAGTTCCGAACACATACAGTAGTCACAATTAGAACCACTACCATTTGGATATGTTATGCACTCTCACAAGTATCAACTTCACCACAGCACAAGCTCAACCAAAACACCACCATGGTACAAACAAAAAACTAATATAACAAAAAAGAATACTTTTAAACAAAAAACAAAATTCATTTTACAAAAACAAAAAATCTCAAAAAAAAATAATTATTTAAAATTTACTTTAAACTACTTATTTCAAAGTTTACTTGGGAAGTTCAGTTCTGTTTGTGGGAAGTGATGATTGTGTATTGATTGTTTGATTGTTGATGTTTGGAAGTTTAGAAACAAAATTTTTAAAATTAAAAAATGAATTGAGTTTAAAAAGTCAAACAGTAATCATTTCAAGTCAATTAACATAACAAAATGAATGAAAAAAAAACCAAAAAAATAATAAGTAAAAAAAACCAAATAAGTAAAAAAAAATAAATTTAATCGAAAGCAATATTTTTTTTTTTTTTTTTCTTTACTGCTTTACAACGCATACTGCTTTTGCTTTTCTTTACACTTTTCAGTACTTCATACTTACTTCATTTTACTGCACTTGCTGTTGTACTACTGCTTTACTGCTGTGTATATACTATGTACTGCATGTTACTTACTTATACTTTTGCACTAACTGCAACTGTACTTATACTTAAAGCAGTTGCTTTACTTATTGAAAACTAATAACTTTGTCTTTGAAAAAACTCTGTATAGAGGGAATTCGAGCATCCCGCTTATAAAAAATCCATCCAACGTATCTGCATCGGGTGTTTTTTTGACACAAGACACCACCCAGCATAAAGAAGGTTGAAGAAGACGCCGCTCACCACTGATATGTATGAATGTATCTTCCTGGTAGCCGATATCAAACCCATTCATTCTTCAAGGCAGGATCACACCAAGCCGACAGTCGGCCGTCGGGCAGTTTTTATTAGTCGGCCGACTAAGTTTTCTCAGTGTGTTCCACACCGTGGGCTGAAGTTGGTCTTCGTCGACATGTTCTACTTTTGCGTCATCTTACAAGAGCACTCGAACGCTCGAATATTTTCATAATAACATGAGCGCAGTGGAGTAAAGAACGTGATCAGCATGACTGATACTCAAAACGGTAAGCAAGCGGAGCTTTGTTTATGTTTTGTACACATGCAGCTTTAGTTTCGCGTTCCCTTTTCGAATGACGATTATTGACAAATATATCTGCTTAAAAAGACAGTCATCTCATTTATATGCGTGTGTCGAGCATTAGTTTGGTGTGTCAGGGCAACTTTGGAACCAGAAGCTGCCGACGTGAGCCAACCCCGCAGTCTGCTTTCTGCTTTCATCGCTGCCGTCGGCTTGGTGTATTCCTGGCTTTGGACCCAAGAAGCAGAGGAGGTTGGTCAATAGGGGATGCTGGAGTGCCACATCAACATGTTAAAAATAAGCATATATATACAGCTCTGGAAAAAATTAAGAGACCACTGCAATTTTTTCTTAAATCAGCATCTCTACAAGTATGGAAGCCATTCCATTCCAGTGTCTGTTGAATTCCAACACAGGCACACCTCATTCTACGGAATGAGGTGCTGATTAGGTGATCACCTGAACCAAATCTTATTTAATGAGGAAAAGTATAAAAAAAAACACTTCTGTGGTCATCACTATCCTCTTGCAGCAGGACCAGCTGGGTGGCAAAAACAGTGCTAGTAGTAATCAAAAGTATTTAAAATCAAAAAATAACTATTGACCATGCCGAAAAAGTTGAAAATGAATTTTTTGAGTGAGGAAAAGAAGGGTTCAATTCTGTCTTTACTGGGAGAGGGATACAGTGAGCGTCGGGTTGCTTCCATCCTTAAAATTTCAAAGACGGCGGTTCATAAGAACAAGGTCAAGCAGCAGACATTGGGGACAACAAAACTACAGACCGGCAGAGGGCGAAAACGACTCTCCACTGAGACCGCCAACTCATTCGAATGTCACTCAACAACCGTAGGATGACATCAAGTGACCTACAAAAAGAATGGGAAAAGGCAGCTGGGGTGAAGTGCACGGCGAGGACGGTTCGAAACAGGCTCCTAGGGGCAGGGTTGAAGTCGTGCAAAGCTAGAAAAAAGCCCTTCATCAATGAGAAGCAAAGAAGAGCCAGACTGAAGTTTGCAAGAGACCATAAGGATTGGACTGTAGAAGACTGGAGTAAGGTCATCTTCTCTGATGAGTCCAATTTTCAGCTTTGTCCAACACCTGGTCGTCTGATGGTTAGACGGAGGCCTGGAAAGGCCTACAAGCCACAGTGTCTCGCACCCACTGTGAAATTTGAGGATTTGAGGATCGGTGATGATCTGGGGGTGCTTCAGCAAGGCTGGAATCGGGCAGATTTGTCTTTGTGAAGGACGCATGAATCAAACCACGTACAAGGTTGTCCTGGATGAAAACTTGCTTCCTTCTGCTCTGACAATGTTCCCCAACTCTGAGGACTGTTTTTTTCAGCAGGACAATGCTCCATGCCACACAGCCAGGTCAATCAAGGTGTGGATGGAGGACCACCAGATCAAGACCCTGTCATGGCCAGCCCAATCTCCAGACCTGAACCCCATTGAAAACCTCTGGAATGTGATCAAGAGGAAGATGGACGGCCACAAGCCATCAAACAAATCCGAGCTGTGTGAATTTTTGCACCAGGAGTGGCATAAAGTCACCCAACATCAATGTGAAAGACTGGTGGAGAGCATGCCAAGACGCATGAAAGCTGTGATTGAAAATCAGGGTTATTCCACCAAATTTTGATTTCTGAACTCTTCCTAAGTTAAAACATTAGTATTGTGTTGTTTAAAAATGAATATGAACTTATTTTCTTTCCATTATTCGAGGTCTGACAACACTGCATATTTTTTGTTGTTTTGACCAGTTGATGCTTTTGGCAAATAAATGCTCTAAATTACAATACTTTTATTTGGAATTTTGGAAAAATTTTGTCAGCAGTTTATAGAATAAAACAAAAATGTTAATTTTACCCAAACAGATACCTATAAATGGTAAACCCAGAGAAACTGATAATTTTGCAGTGGTCTCTTAATTTTTTCCAGAGCTGTATATATCTCATAATTACAAAATATCATAGTTATTGGTTTATCTGTGCAGGCCACCGGACAAATGGGTGTCTATGCATAGACATCGGTCAGTAGGTCGGTAAAGTTTTAAAACTAATGTGATTTGAGGTTCAGCTCTCATGGTATTGTTTCAGATTGTCCTCCCACTTTTTCAATCAATATTGTTTTTATATATTTTGGCCTCATGTGATTGGACTGTTCTCAACTTTCAATAGGTGCAATATCTCTTCTGAGATGAAAGTGAATTCTGCAATTCTACTTCTGTTCAAATGATGAGGGAAAAAAAAAGCATCATGGAGCTTGGACCGAATTGACCCTTCGCCGGCAGTTTGATTGACAGGCGATCTGACCAATCATAACCCCGAATCCGCCATTTTGTCCGACAAAGCAGTCAGGGGAGTTAGTAGATTAACATTTGTGAACTTGAACATAAATGAACAAGTACGAAGAGAGGATCGGTTCACGGGCCGCTCGAAGGAGCTACAGCGATCTATTTATTGTTTAAACTTCTTTAAAAAAAGTGTTTTAAATATGAAACTGTTTCATATGGCTGTCGAGGCGTTGTCAGTGTCCTCTTTGCTCCATGATGTATTTCTCTACTGTGTGAGAACATGATGTGTGGCTTGAGAGCGCATGGCTTGTCGGACATAGCAACAGTAACTAAAGGGGGCGGGGCTTTGCGAAGGGTCAATTGGCTACCTGAATGTGATGCAAGTCATGCCTTGTTTGTTATTTCACAAGCCCTGTATCCTTAGTATTAAATACATAATAATGTTCTATAAATAGTCTGGACAGGTTTTGCAAACCTTGGGCTTTATTAAACTATTATAAATTTATATGGCTTTTTTTTTTACTACAAATCAATTTATTGAACAATTTTCGCAGTCTATGGCCTTTAACTTTTTTTTATTGTAATTAAACATTTTTAATGATTACTATTAATGATGATAATATACTTACATTAAACTCAAATTCACTGATTCATGCCACCTTCAAGCTTTAACAGTTGAATTTTCAACTTCCATTTTTTTTTAGCTAAGGAGTAATGAGAAATTATTATACTTGTTGATAAATGGTTATATAACAAATACATTCAGTACCTACGGGCCTATTTTCTGAGGTCCTGGACATCTTGTTCAGACACATGGTATCATGGATTCAATCAAATACCAACAGATAAAAAACCCAACCGCCTCTACTAGAAATCTTATAATGGGCCGTGGTTGGATCATACATCAGGACAATAATCCAAAACAAACATCAAAATCAAAATGTGACACTGAGTACAAAACTTTAGCCATGGCCGTCCCAGTCCCCAAGCCTGAACTCTACAGAAAATGAGTGGAATGAACTGAAGAGAAGAAGCACCAACATGGAGCTGGGAATCTCTCTTCCTCTGAAGAGCCTTGAAAATTGTTGAAGTGTATTTTATCTAAGTTCCACTGGATGGCATTGTTGCCCAACCCATCAAACAGTTAATCACTGAATCCTTAAGTCTTACCTTCAGGGATATCAGGATACCATGTTTGAAAAAGGTCCACACTAAGGTAATTTCATGGCCACAAAGACCTCAGTCTAGTAACAACTATTACTTTCAAGACAAGATAATTTTTTTTTTTTTATTTTTTTTATGTAAAACACTGAAACGACATTTTTTATTTATTTATTTATATTCTTCATTAAACATCAGCATCAAAGTGCATGACACACAGAGTGTAAACCCTGACCATAGTTAATAAACTGAAAGGAGAGGAAAAAAAAATTCAGATCATTTCCACTGGGAATTGCAAATTGAAGTGTATGGGTTGAGGAGGGACCCATCACCCATTACGATTTTTGTCAAATAAGTAAAAGCTGTTTCCATGGCCCATGATGCATCGCAGGTGGAAAGCAAGCGGCTCAGGAAGCCATGTACAGATAAAAGCTGGGTGGGGGATCCGCCCCGATCCTTGCGATTAGATAATCCAATTCATTACATCAATTAGATCATCTCTGACAGAGGGGGGAAAGTGAATGTTGGATGATCAGTGTTAAACAGGGAAATGTAAATGAAGGTAGTTCTCATCCTGTGGGCTGCTACCTATAAATGGGTCACGGGTCTCTTCTGATTGGGTCAAGTATGGTATTGAAAAAAAAAAAAAACAAGGCTATTATGACAAACACTGCAAAAATATTTTTCTTCCAGTAAAATATAAATAAAAAATAGTATTGTATTATATATTAATAATATATGTACTGGACGGTATTCATAAAAACTAGTGCTGTCAAACGGTAAAAAAAAAATATTTTTCTGTAATTAATCCAGTTTTTAATATGTTTGATATTGTAATACGTCCACACTGAATCTCCAAAATAATGTAGAACATAAAGATGGTATATTTTAAATATTTGTTTAATGGAATATTTTAATGAAGGCCAGTATCTCTGATGCTTAAAATTGAATGTCTTCAATTTTAGCCATTAATTATAGCCAATAAATGTTAGATTATACTTAAAAACTCAATTTTAACTCATAATAGACTTTAATCATTTAAATATATAACACATTTTAATTTCTTAAAATAATCTTTAAAATAAACTTATTGTAATAAGTCACATTTACTGTGGCTTTACTATATCAGTGTTCAACGTTTTTTTTGGACCCATGTAACATTGCAAACAGTATTTTAAGATTTTCAGGTAGCTCTAAGTAAATCTCCAGAAATCGAACACTGCACAGTCTTCATTACATACATTATAAATTGAATATAGATTAATCCTTATTAAAGCTACAAAAGTTATTCAGTGAAGCGCGGTGAGTGATTTCATCTTTATTTTTTGTCCTTTGATCATTGACAGACAGCAGCAGGCTTATTTGGCTGCTGTCACTTTAAGACCTGACGTACATGACGTTCTCACAATTCTTTACATTCATTTATCACTTTTTAACTCATTTAAACTGTGCTTATGAGGATACTAGACAACTGGAAATTTGCCATCATTTTGTTTTTGTCCGCTCATGTGTGAAAGAGAACTCAATTCAGCATTGATTTGATTTGGTGTACAAATACAAAGAGAAAGAAAATAGTTTTGTTAACAACATGAAGTGCATTAATGATTACATTACGTCAGGGTTTCCCAGACTGGGGTTCCTGATGGAACTGCTGGGGTTTGTGGATTTAAATGACAAGCAATTAAGATAAATCATTAAAAAAAAAAATTATAATAATAATTTTAAAATAAAAACAATCAAAGTAAAACACTTATACGCTTACTAATAAAGAATAAAAAAATATTTTATTTGTTTACCTGCATGTCATGTGACCATAAACCAACATCAGAGAACTATGAGCTTATTTTTATTATTATTATTATTATTATTATTATTATTATTATTGACCTAACTTGTTAACTTAAAATCTCAGGGGGTTATTCAAGTAAATCTATTAGTTCAAAGAGATTCAGCTAACAAAAAGTTGGGGAATCCCTGCATTGCATGTAAATATGAAATGACATGAATTTGTATATTTTAAGGTGTTTAGAAGACAAAAGCCTTCCAAAGACAGTAATACGTGGTTAAATGAATTTTCGGTGAAAATTCAAATAATAATGAATGTGTTCATAAAGAGATGATTAGGTATGTGATGTAGCAATGTTGAGTAAACACTTCTTGAAAGTGAAATGATTTCTGAAATGAAATCCAGTGATCAAATGCTGTCTTAGTCACACACACAAAAAGGGTACCCTGACCCTAGGTTTTCCAAGAGAGGTTTCACAAGTATTCCGCAAAGAAAAATCGGCAGTGTCACACCACTGAACGACATCAATCATAAAGCCAACAACTTTGTAAAGTTGTCCTTTGAGGTGTATTTGGAGTAGTGTAAAGAACAGAGAAAGTCCGGCTTAATTATGAAACAAACAGATATGTGCTATCCTCCCTGACTCAAACCTTCCCATTGTTAGTCCATGAAGTTTTACTTTTATCACAAGGGTAATGTGGCAACAACCAAAAAACCTTGCAATGCACTAAAACAGCATAGCAACACCCTGGCAACAACCCACAACACTCTACAGTCATGGCAGCAATTTTTATATGAGCATCACCACCTTAATTTCCTCATACAAATGTAATAATCTGCTTCTGTAATATCATAATTATAGACCAACTATACAACTTTGTCTATATGGATTCATTCTCTAAGCCTTGGAGCTTGAAAATGTACATAAAATGGCTAGGTATAGGTCTCATAAAAGATAGAGAGAATGAATACAGAAGCGGTGGAGCTGATTGTGCACTTTATCTCTGAGATGTTCTCTCGGCCAAGGATTTTTTTTTTATTCAAGATAATCTGTAGCGCAGAATCCTCTTTTAAAAGTTCCTTACAGAAATCCAGACAAATGCATTCATTTATTCGTAAATGCCCAGAAGAGAGGCTCAAATGTGTTCGTATTTAAAGTGAGAATGGCGATGAGCAGTGAATACACGAAGGGAGGTTTTAAAGCGACACCATAGATCATGCAGTCGAGGACGCTTGGGCAATAAAGACGTGCGGAAATAATTCGAGAGGCCGACCGCAAACCTCGGGGTCAGTCAAAATACACAAATTGAGTCGGTTTGAGTGAAAGTGTTTGTGGTATGTGTGGAATCAGCCTGCATTGTTTCGAATTGATCAGATGTCTGCGTCGCTTGCAATTTGACTGATTGGAACGTACGCGTCTCTGATCGAGGCCTGATGGCTAAATGAGGCGTGACATTGCAGGCGTCACTGCATTTTTGGCTGCTGAGTGTGTGTGTTTGTGTGTTTACTTGTTCTCCAATGGATGCGGTAGTGGATTGCCGGCGTCAATCTGATCTAAAGAGAGAAAGTCAGAGAGATGGAGGGGAGGAAAGCAGTGCCACGGCAACCTGCCCGTCGGCTCGGCGACAGACAGTCCCATGACATCACAGCTGCAAGCGGCGCGGGGGCGGGAGGGAGAAATGGCACAGATAGAGGAGATAAAACGGACTGATAAAAGAAGGGGTGAGGGGGGAGAGAGAGAAAGCTGATAACTAAAGAGAGAGTTGTGGAAAGGGGTAATTCATCGATGCGCTGAAACAGGAGACAGCGACCGGGGATGGGTGGAATGGTCCATTTTTCCTCTGGTATTATCACGAAACATTCATTACCACTGCTGACCACTTCCCCGAGTTCACAGACTGACCACAACCCAGTGTTCTAACACTCCCAAATCATTCCAGCAAAATCCGTGATGGAACGTTGGAAGGGCATTCGCAGCAGGCCGGAGAGAAAACGGTGTGTTGTTGGTAATAAAATGGTGAATTGGCTGCAGACGGCCAGCGGGCAGCTGCAGTCCTGAGTGTAACGCACTCAGTAAAGCGTTATCGGGATCTGACATACAGGAGATCTCAGAGCATCTGAGGCGTCCGTATCAGGAGCCTCTACAACTCACGCCGCGCTCTGCAACGGCCTGCGCCATCAATCACTTTCTGTTAATACCATAAACAGTGCTAACCAAGCTAATATAGTTGCTCTGCTAACACTAAACAGTGCTAAAGAGCAAATATGCCATTACTGTTTTATCAATGTGCATTACTTTTAGCACAATTGTTGTTCTTGGACAACAATTAAGTTTTTTTTCTCATAATTTTAACTTTTTCACAACTTTGCTAACCATAAACAGTGCTAACCAAGCTAACATACTCGCTCTGCTAACATTAAACAGTGCTAAAGAGCAAACAAGTTATTAGTGTTTTATCAATGTGCTTTACTTTTATCAAAATTGTTGTTTTTGGTTAACAATAAAGTTATCATCTCATAATTTTCTCTATCTCACAACTTTGCTATTAATAAACGGTGCTAACCAAGCTAACATACTCGCTCTGCTAACAGTAAACAGTGCTAAAGAGCAAACAAGCCATTACTGTTTTATGAATGTACATTACTTTTAGCAAAATTGTTGTTTTTTGGTTAACAATAGTTATCATCTCATAATTTTGTTTATCTCACAACTTTTCTATCAATAAACAGTGCTAACCATGCTAACATACTCGCTCTGCTAACATTAAACAGTGCTAAAGAGCAAACAAGTTATTAGTGTTTTATCAATGTGCTTTACTTTTAGCAAAATTGTTGTTTTTGGTTAACAATATAGTTATCATCTCAAAATTTTGTTTATCTCACAACTTTTCTATCAATAAACAGTGCTAACCAAGCTAACATACTCACTCTGCTAACAGTAAACAGTGCTAAAGAGCAAACAAGTTATTAGTGTTTTATCAATGTGCTTTACTTTTAGCAAAATTGTTGTTTTTTGGTTAACAATAGTTATCATCTCATAATTTTGTTTATCTCACAACTTTTCTATCAATAAACAGTGCTAACCAAGCTAACATACTCACTCTGCTAACAGTAAACAGTGCTAAAGAGCAAACAAGTTATTAGTGTTTTATCAATGTGCTTTACTTTTAGCAAAATTGTTGTTTTTTGGTTAACAATAGTTATCATCTCATAATTTTGTTTATCTCACAACTTTTCTATCAATAAACAGTGCTAACCAAGCTAACATACTCGCTCTGCTAACATTAAACAGTGCTAAAGAGCAAACAAGTTATTAGTGTTTTATAAATGTGCTTTACTTTTAGCAAAATTGTTGTTTTTTGGTTAACAATAGTTATCATCTCATAATTTTGTTTATCTCACAACTTTTCTATCAATAAACAGTGCTAACCAAGCTAACATACTCACTCTGCTAACAGTAAACAGTGCTAAAGAGCAAACAAGCCATTACTGTTTTATGAATGTACATTACTTTTAGCAAAATTGTTGTTTTTTGGTTAACAATAGTTATCATCTCATAATTTTGTTTATCTCACAACTTTTCTATCAATAAACAGTGCTAACCAAGCTAACATACTCGCTCTGCTAACATTAAACAGTGCTAAAGAGCAAACAAGTTATTAGTGTTTTATCAATGTGCTTTACTTTTAGCAAAATTGTTGTTTTTGGTTAACAATATAGTTATCATCTCAAAATTTTGTTTATCTCACAACTTTTCTATCAATAAACAGTGCTAACCAAGCTAACATACTCACTCTGCTAACAGTAAACAGTGCTAAAGAGCAAACAAGTTATTAGTGTTTTATCAATGTGCTTTACTTTTAGCAAAATTGTTGTTTTTTGGTTAACAATAGTTATCATCTCATAATTTTGTTTATCTCACAACTTTTCTATCAATAAACAGTGCTAACCAAGCTAACATACTCGCTCTGCTAACATTAAACAGTGCTAAAGAGCAAACAAGTTATTAGTGTTTTATCAATGTGCTTTACTTTTAGCAAAATTGTTGTTTTTTGGTTAACAATAGTTATCATCTCATAATTTTGTTTATCTCACAACTTTTCTATCAATAAACAGTGCTAACCAAGCTAACATACTCGCTCTGCTAACATTAAACAGTGCTAAAGAGCAAACAAGTTATTAGTGTTTTATCAATGTGCTTTACTTTTAGCAAAATTGTTGTTTTTGGTTAACAATATAGTTATCATCTCAAAATTTTGTTTATCTCACAACTTTTCTATCAATAAACAGTGCTAACCAAGCTAACATACTCGCTCTGCTAACATTAAACAGTGCTAAAGAGCAAACAAGTTATTAGTGTTTTATCAATGTGCTTTACTTTTAGCAAAATTGTTGTTTTTGGTTAACAATATAGTTATCATCTCAAAATTTTGTTTATCTCACAACTTTTCTATCAATAAACAGTGCTAACCAAGCTAACATACTCGCTCTGCTAACATTAAACAGTGCTAAAGAGCAAACAAGTTATTAGTGTTTTATCAATGTGCTTTACTTTTAGCAAAATTGTTGTTTTTGGTTAACAATATAGTTATCATCTCAAAATTTTGTTTATCTCACAACTTTTCTATCAATAAACAGTGGTAACCAAGCTAACATACTCGCTCTGCTAACATTAAACAGTGCTAAAGAGCAAACAAGTTATTAGTGTTTTATCAATGTTCTTTCCTTTTAGCAAAAAGGATTTATCTCAACATTTTTACAACTTTTCCTTAGTGTGTATAATGTCAAATTGTAATGATTTACAAAAGCATGTTTTTTGTTCGTTTTTTTTGTTTGTTTGTTTGTGGCGGAAATACACTTCCGTGGTTAGTTACATGATGTTAAACTTATTTAGAATTTAGCTAATGATACACCTGCCTTCAAAAATGTAACAAAAAATGTGCCAAAATTGTTACAGATGTAGGGCTTCAGGTATAAATAAGAAGCAGAATGGTTTTAGAATAAATTTTGTATAAAATAAATGTATATAAATCATCACATTCAACTGAATTGTAGTATCTAGGAAGCAGAATGTCATATAGACTCGGGGTAGGCTCTTTTTACTTGGGCCTGTAAGTAACCACCAATAACACCGTAGGAACCACATAACAACTAGCAACATTACTCGTCAACAGTTAATGACACGTGACTGTGAGTTGTTTTCAATAAAAACTGCTTTCAAAGAAAGTTTTATAATATACTAGATGGAACTAGATTAAAGATTTTGACTGTCGCGATTCCAAATCGGTTTAATGACTCGTAACTCTGCTTGAGTATCGGACAAGTGTTCACTGTTGGCCAGAGGAGAACTGGCCCCCCGACTAAGCCTGGTTTCTCCCAAGGTTTTTTTCTCCATTTGTTGGAGTTTTGGTTCCTTGCCGCTGTTGCCTTTGGCTTGCTTAAGTTGGGGACACTTGCTTGATAATCAGCAGTGTTTTTGATAGGCCTGCATTGGCGCCGTTGTATGCGAACTGAGCCGAGCTGGATGATTACGTCACTGTTTTCTGCAGTGCTGATATACATAAATTAACTAGACTAATAACTACTGATCTTTGCAACGGAATGAATCAATAATATATAGAATAAGCTGGACAATGACACCATTTTCTTATTAATGTAATGCTGTACAATTAATTTTAATGTACAATTTGCGCTATATAAATAAAGATGACTTGACTTGACTATAGTATAGATTATAATATATTATGGTTTATAATATAGTTAATTAAAAATAAAGTTGTGCTCAAAATTATTCATGCCCTTGATAAATATGACCAAAGACATGTGTGATATGAATGACATGTGTGAAGATATGTGTGAATTGCCGTGAGATCGGGTAGGAAAATCACAAAATGTAATACATATTTTATCTCTGAAGTGTTTTCCCCATTCATTTTAAAAATGTTATCATCACATCAGGGTGACTACAATCATGGAATTTTCTAGCCATGACTTCCTGTTTCAAAGGAATATAAACATGAGAAAACACAAAGGTGAAATTTCCAATAAACAGAAAATGTAACAAATCTGCCTATAATTTTCCTAATGCATGGAGAGGAGGAGAGTTTGAGTGGCCAAAGACTCTTTAAGCATCACAGCTGCACTGTAAAATGTAATAGCTCACTTTACTTATAAAAGTAAGTGATATAACTTATTTTGAATAAAGTTTGTTGACTTTACTAAGTTTTACAAAGTAATGACAACAACTTTTCAGCACTGAAGTTAATAAAAATAAAAAGTACAATTAAACAATTACTTAACAATATAGTTAGTTTATGAGTGGTTATGCACATGTTCCACCAACAGGTGTCGATTTGCGGAAGGAGCGGAATTTGCGGACGAGCATCTGACAGAGAGAGTCATCACATGGAGAGGTGGTCTATCATTTTTTTTTGCATAATATATCGAACATATAATATACAAGAAAAAGATAGGAAATAAGGTAGAGTTATATATAGACAGTTGGTTATTATTTTTTTTTAAATTTTTTATTGTTGGATTGTGTTGTGTGTGAAATGAGCAGTCTAACATGCTATAGCTTATATATCTGCTAATCTGCATTCAGTGCTTTGTTTTTGTTTCAATCATTCTCATTTTCATTCACCATTTATTCTTTCTTAATTAGGGGCATATGGGCCACTTAGAGATGTTTGGTTGATGCCATTTGTTTGAAAGAGCAAGAAGCTCTTTCAAACAAATCATCCCAAGACAAGAAATAAAAAAACGTCACCACAAAATTTTTGTCACAACACAAAATAGTAGCAAACCCTGTGGTCTCGTCATCCTTTTTTAAACCTGTTGTCCAGTTTTTCCAAGTGATTTCCCACTGTCAAATTTTTTCATTTCCTAATCAATTTTGTTCAGAACATTATTCGCAGAAATTTTACCACCAAAGCACTGTACTTGTCACATCTTCAGATGCACATTGATGCATATCTTCAGAGTTCATGTATATGGTTCATGCTGTGGTTTCATGTGTCTGCCTGAGCTTTAGGCAAATTGTAAAAAAATGATCATCACCGATATTTTTTTGTGATATCAACACCGGTACATCGTGAAGCAGACAGACAGCAGTTCCCCTACGAATTGTTTCTCATGTACCCAACCATGAACTTCAAAAAAATCTGATTTTGATGACATTTTCAAAATTCATTTTTCAGAAATTTTTCTACACCTAAAATTTTAATCTTGTGTTAAATTAAGCTTTTAAAAAGATAGTTTATTTAAAAAATAGTTTAAAAAAGCTTTTAATTTTTAAAAATATTTTTTAAGCCTTATTTTTTTTTTTTTAATTTTTTTTATTCTTTTTTTTTTATTTGTTTGAAAAAAAATGATTTTTAGTAATGTTGTTAAAGTTTAAAGATAGTTTTGTGTACTCGTTTAGTTCCATTTGGTTTTAGTACAGTCTTTTGATTACCAGTGTTCTTTAAAAAATAAAAATAATTTTTGTAATTTTGCTGAATAATTTTTTTTCATTTTTTTTTTTCATTTTTCATTTTTAGGTTCATTTTTTTGCATTTTTCATTTTTAAGAGACACAGGGAAACAGGGATTTTAGGAGAGCATTATTTATCCCAAAGGCCCAGGTGAAAGGTGATTGTTCTATTAGGATTATTAGAAATTTATTCATCTGATCTTTCATGTGAAATCATTTGTTGTGAATTTTGAGTTCATTGAGTGATCAAGTTTTTAGACACATTTCTTTGATTTATTTTTTGATCATTACAACGTTAAAATTTTTTTAAAGAAACTTTTTCAACCTCAAGAATTTTTCGCCAATTTATGATCAAATTTAGCACACAATTTCTGGATTTTGTTTTGGAGAAAGGGATCTTCAGCAAATCAAAACCTTGGAAAGAATATCTTCGCCTTCTTTATGCATTCAAACTTTAATATTAATTTTTTATTAATTTATTAAAATTCTTAAATTCTGTCATTAATTCATTAATTACTCAATTTCATGCATCTTTGAAACCAAAATTTTAGATATTTTTTCTTTATTTTGACAATCTTTATATTTTTGATGCATTTTGAGGCTCTCTCAGCTTCCAGGCATCCAGCAAAGTCCACTACCACAAAAAAGGCAAGAGAAAAAAAGAACAGAAAAAGTACCAAGATCAGTACAAAAGTAGTCATCAGATACGAGTGTACTACTTTATACAAGTATACAACTTACAGAATTGATTAATTGCTCAAAGATAAATTCCACACTTCCAAACCAGGAGGCACCAACATTTGACGACATGAGATCACACACAATCGAACACAAGATCATTTCACGTGTTCAACGTCACACGGCCACGTCATCACACGGCTTGTCACACAACCGCCACGTCCACACAGAAGACATGTGTCCAAAAATTGCATTAGCGATGAAATTTTAAAAATTTTTGTTTTAATTGTTTTTTTTTAGCTTTCATAACAATTTTAAATTGATAGCTTCACCTGTATACAGGATAAGTTGAACCCTTACTGGTAGGAGGACTGTCAAGAAAAGCTTGCCTGCTGACGCAAGGGTGCCGTTCAAATAAAAAAAAAAATAAATTACAAATTGTGTTCCGAAGATGAGGAACAAAATTTTTACGTTTGGCATTTTAATGTGAGGTGGAGGGAATTATAATTTTTACTGACTTTTTTTTGTGTCCTAATTAACCCTACATATTTTAATTCTGACATGACTTACCTCTTTAATAATTATTAATTTCTTATTTATCATTCAAAAAAAAGCTCCAAAATAAAATTTAATTGTTTTCAGAAGATTCCTTGCGTTTTTACAACAGCAGTCTGACGTCTTCGTGGCCAGAGAAATGAAGTACTGTTTGTTTTATTCAAATTAAACTAATACTACTTTTTAATGACACACACACACACATCAAAAAATAAATTTTATTATGCTTCAGTTCAATTATTTTGGACCAATCTAATTGTAATATGCTTTTTATGTTCTGTTTTTAATCAAAAACCTTTACTTTGACAATTTTTTTTGTGTGAAAGCACATTTACTTAGTTAAGTTTGGGTTTTGGTATAAGTTTATGATTTTTTTATTGAGATAGTGGATCCATATACTTTTTGTTTTTATTTTTTATGCTTTTCCTTTTTAAGTAAAGAAATGTAGATTTCTGACTTTATTTCTTGTTTTGATGTCGATCTGTGGATATTGACTCATCACTTTCACCCAGATGATGCCCCACAATCACCATATCACTGAATTTTCGAACACATTGATTCATCTTAAACTTCTTTCCAACACCATTGATCTTCTTGAATTGATCTCTTTCCATGAAGTCTACTTTTTATCTTGACAATGCTTCCTGAATATGGAATACCCTCCACAGCTGATTATTGAATGCTTTTATATTGAGAGTGTTGTTTGACACTTGTCTTTGAATCCCTGAAGACAAAACTAAGAACAAACTTTCGACCTGCACAAAACCAGTGTTTTAAAAACCTTTCAGATTTTGAAAGAGTAGCTGCTCATGTTTCCCTTAAATTTGTTTTGGAACAGAAGTTAGTGTTTAATAAGTTGAAAAATTTAATCTTGCTTTTGTAAATTAGAACTTTTAACTTTTAATTGTTGTTAAACTATGTTTAAATTTTACCAGATGCTTGTTGTGTTAACTTATTGTAAACTCAAGTTTTTTTGTTTTTTTTTCAGTTTAGTATTAGTTTTTCATTGTTTTAACTTTGAACATTTTGTAAAGTAAGTCTTTAATTTAAATTTAAACTTGGAAGTAAAGTTTTTATCACTACTAGTACTAACTATAAACAATTAGTTAAGAGTACAATAAACTTAAATTAACTAAACTAAATTTATTTTCATTTATTTTAGACTATACTTATTGTTATACTTTTTCTTTTGTGGAGAACTGCATAAAATAGTTGAGTCATGGTGTCAAATAAGTAAATAAAATAAGAAAAGGAAATTCTCTCATTCAAAACTAAACTCCAGCATATTAATTTGCCAGACAGTACTGGAATTTCAAATGCGACTGGTTTTAATGGTCTCCAAAAAAAACAAAACGAGCTTTTTAGCAGCAAACACACTCAGGCATGGTTCAGATTGCCTAGTGTGAGTAGACTCTTCACGTTGTGGGCCTATTTTTCTGCTGGAAGTCCTGGACAACTTATTCATATACATGGCATCATGGATTTAAGCAAATACCAACAGATCAAAAAATCAAAACCAGCCCGCCTCTGCTAAAAATCTTACAATTGGCCATAGTTGGCTTTTCCAATAGGACAATGATCCAAAACAAATGTCAAAATCAACACAAAATGAAGTTTCTGCAATAGCCGTCCCAGTCCCCTGACCTGAACCCTAAAGAAAATGAGTGGGGTGAACTGAAGATGAGAAGCCCCAACATGGAGCTGGGAATCTGAAGGATCTGGAGAGATTACGTATGAAGGAATGGTCTCTGATCTCTTGTCAAATGTTCTCCAAACTCATCAGACATTATAGGAGAAGACTCAGAACTGTCATATTGTCAAAAGGAGGTTGCAAAAAGTATAGAATAAAGGGTATTATTGTTTTTGCAGACCCCCTAGTACAGCCTTGCAGTCCATGAATACCAGACTGTATCCTAAATATGAAAGCATAACTTCCAGGTAGGCCCTGTAAATTTTTAAGATAGTCAGCATTCTCTGAACTGATATACCTATGTTCACATCTACACAACATGTTTTATCGCTGGGGTTTTAAGGTACTGATCTTTGTCAAAATTCTTTCAAACAGTCTGTCTTATCAAAGGTGATGCAGACCTAAAATTGAATCCAACTGAATGCCATATCTACCGCAAGAACATGAAGCATTAGCATGCAGAAGATGGAAATATTAAACACAAAAAGAAACAACGTGAGCAGAATTATGCGAGGAGTGTTCATTTATTATTGATGCATGATGAATAGCCGGGTCTCCGGTGCGCCATATTGAGTTTCAGTCCCTCTCTCCTGTCTTTAAATATTCCTCAAGACTGAGAGCTTCAAAGTTAACTTCAATTACAGGCGTGATTAGATCTACACAAGCTTCCATTAGCGGATATTTAAGCTTCAGGCCCAGAAAGCCCTCAACGCAGACTGGGTCAAACACAAGAATATGCCATATTGATTTACTTACCACTACCGCTTTTCTGGGCTTTTTTTTTGTCTATTCAAGATTTATTCTATCAGGGTTTCCCTTTGTGAGAAATGTAAACTGACTGCTTGTTTTCTGATTGTTCGAGATTTTTGAATGCGATTCTCCGTATTTATTTACTAGTTCGTGGCACAATCTCACATTGTCCTACAAAGCCTCGTTGTCACAATGATCAGATGTGCTAATGTCATGACTTTATACAGTTTATCATGATCTCTTGATAATAATGTTGATGTAATTTATGATACAACAAGTATGTGAGTTTCTTTAATTGTCAATGTGAGTCAATGTGTGTGTTTTAGGTGTTTACTGAGAAAAAAGCAAGGTTAATTTGATGGCCCACTTTAGACATTCTACTAATTATTATAAGTAACTTTGCAACTATGTGTCAACTAACTCTCATTAGAGTAGACTGTTTGGTTAGGGTTGGTAGAATAAGTTGATATGTACCTGCAAAAATACTTATAGTCAGTAGATTGTCTGTTGGGGAGCATGAAAATAAAGCATGCATAAAACAGACAGTTTACTAATACTCTAATGATTGCTAGTTGACATGTAGTTGCAAAGTTACTTATACAATGGCTAAAGTGGACTGTCGAAATAAAGTGTTACCATAAATGTAAACATTTATTTTTATTTATTTATTTATAATATAGCCAATGAATTCATGTTGACTGAATTCAGGAGTGAAGTGCCTCTATACAACCATGTGAGCTTCAGTCTTCCTTCTTTTTCAAAGTGCAAAGTGACCAATAGAGTCCGTGACCAGATTAGTTTGTAGATGGAAACTAGCTGTTTAGATGCGAAACTGGTTTTCCTCACTTGTTTCGTGTGGTGCTCACAGCTAGCAGGACACCGGTGGGTTGTTTTCCAACGTATCTCATATTGAAAAACAAAAAGGTGGGCAGGACATTTTGAATAGTCCCAAAAGACCATTATATTTATCCCACCTGCTATTGCTTGATAATGTCAGATAATGGGTCAGGTTTTGGCTTGTAAGTATTTGCCAGTTACTGTAGGTCCATCTGTAGATCCATTCTGCAGATAAAAAGCATATTTCTGGCCATTCAAAAGAAAAAAATATAGCATGATATCAGTGGAGATAATTTAACAATGTAAGATGTCATTTATTCCAAAAAACAACCAGTGCACTGGTATAGAAAACCTCTATAGACTATTACAGTTTGAAGTATGAAGAATTTGGAAATCTTCACTGGTAAAAAATTACTGTAAATTTTACAATATAATACTGGCAGCAGGGTTGCCAGCCAGTTACTGTAAAATTTACAGTAGTGTTACTGTAATTTTATTTACAGAATTTCCCTGTATTCTGATTACAGTAAATAACTGTATATTTTTTAAATTACGAAGGGTCAATTTACAGCTATATTCTGTAAATTTGAGTCAAACAACACGTGACCCCAGAATGCGTTGCAGTTTACAGCAATATGCTGTATTATTAAAAAACTCAAAGCGGCTGTAAAATAATGCTGTAATTTTTACAGTAATTCATTACAGTGTTGGTTTTTGTTTAGTGAATCAGGTTAGGATTGCATAAAATTAATTGTTTCAGAAAATAAGTCACTGATTCATTTGACTCCCATTTTATGTCTTTTTGTAGAAATGTAAAAAATAGCAAGAATTCAAAATGATGATTTAGCATAATAAGAAAATATGGAGTATTCTTTTTATAAGTGGTATTGGTAACACTTTAGTCCTGTGAACACATATAACTATTAACTACGACTTTTCCCTTAATAAACGCTGAATTTAGTGTTTATTGATAGTAAGGCAGTTGTTAAGTTTAGGTATTAGGTAGGGTTAAAAATGTAAAATAAGGTCATCAATATGTGCTTAATAAGTACTAATAAATAGCCAATATTCTAGTAATATGCATGCTAATAAGTAACTAGTTAAAGGACCCTAAAATACATTGCAATGTCTTTTTATGTAAACATTGCAATGTTTAGGTTCAATATAGTTCTATTTAATATAGATCTATATTTATGTACTGTAAGTATAAAACTGTGATGAACTGCAACACTTATTTTGTTTTTTGTGTACATGTGTTAATTGTGTCTATCAAGAGTTCATGTAGAGCCAAAGGCAAGCTGACATAATGGTAACACTTTCCAAAAAGGGTTCATCTGTTAACAATAGTTAACTAACTGATTTAATATGAACTAATAGTGAACAACACTTCTACAGTACTTATTAATCTTAGTTAATGTTAATATTCAGTAAAACATTTAAAGATCTGTTAACATTAATATACTGTGAACGTGAACGTAATTAATATTAAGGTTATTAAATGCTGTAAAAATAGATTTCTCCTTCTTAGTTCATGTTAGTTAATGCATGTTAACCTTATTGTAAATTTACAGACATAATAAAGGCCACAAAAACCTCAATTTTGCTTTATGCACACCAAAACACAGACCAAAAAGAATCCAACCAACCATCCAATCCAACAGAAGACAACAGGAAGGAAGCAGAGATGGGGAGAAAGAAAGACAGAGAGCGAGAGAAGGGGAGATGGAGGAAGAGAGAGGGGGAACAAGATTAAAAAGGGAGGGAGAGAGAGGCAGAGGGCCGCTGAAGCGGGGAGCGGAGGGGAAGATATATGAGCGTCCTGAATGATTGTGACAAGCATAGACCATATCAGCCACTGTTTGTTTGCACACCACCCCTCTCTCGCTCTATCCCCCCACATCGCATTAAAGCGGCCTGTCTCACTCTCTGTCTCTCTCTCTCTCTACCCATCTCATCACCTGACACACAGCCAGATGTTATAGAATGATAAGGGCCACGGGCCCTTCCTTTCCACAACCAGTACCTACACACATTTGTAGAGCATAAATGTACTCCCAGCACACATACACTCACGATCAACTGATTGAGACCAGAATCAAATGCATTATGCCGCTTTCGAACATTTATAAAATAAGAGGAAAGATGTGACCAGTGTAAGAAAGTTACTAACTACAAGTGGAGGCGCTGCTAACATAACAAGATTTTTCAGTTGTGTGGCAGTAGCAAAACAGTGTCGCTCTCCAGTAACAAGCTACTCTTCCCGACAAGTACAGGTAGCAGTGTAGCGGCATAAAATGTTACAATGCTATTTTTTCTCACATTTTATTGCACACAGAGCAAATTGTCTTCAAACAACCTCTCTCCTTCATATGAAGCACTCGGAAATCTCATTCAAATTAGTGAATCGCTGTGGAAAGGTTCATTTAGATGAATTGGTGTCGGTCCAATTCTCACTAACTACTGTTGTTTCTTATTAACAAACATATTACTGTGAGATTGGCTGCTTATTAGCACATATTTATGTCTTATTCTGCATGACCGTATTCTATATACAGTACCTTAATCCTACCCAATACCTAATCTAAACAACTACCTCAACTTAGTTAGTAATCAGTAATTAGGAGTTTATTGAGGAAAAGTCAGAGTTAATAGTTAGTTAAAGTGAGAATCAGTCCCTAATCTAAAGTATGGCCTAATTTTTATCACAACAATACATAATATACTACAACTATTTTCTTATTATTACACAATAATAAGTTAAATACATTAATAATAATTTAAAATTAAAATAATGTACAATAATATTTCATTAAATGATGCTGTTCAGTATTGTTTTCTACTTTACTGTAAAAAATGATCTTTATGATTTATCACTTTTTTTTTCTTTTGTCGAATCAATTTTGATAATTAATGTGGTGGTTCAGATAACATAATAATTATGAGTTTCTGTTGATTAAACCAATTGCCTTTACTCAAATTTTTCATTTTAATGAACTCAAAATTTTAAGGCAACCTTACTTTAATTCAAACAATTCATTTTTTTTTTCTTTTCTTTTTTTTTCTTACAGTGTACAAACAGAAATTATGGCGTGTTGTAGTTTTTTAGGTGGTATTTAGTGTAAATTTGATCAAATGATGTTATGGTTATAACAAATTATTGTTTTTTGTGCTTTTTGGTTTCATTTTGTTATGCCATATAAATATTACATAGCAACATATATTTAACATCGTACCTTTAAAACTGTGATAAAGTGCATCAATTAACTCAATATTATATATTTTTTTGTAAAATAGTTGTAATTATAAATTTAGTTTGAAAAATTGTAACAAAAAAGGAGTAAAATGGAGCACAGCACGTCAACAGATTAGTGAATGATTTTTTTTAAAAATGATTAATTTAGATGAATCTAAACTCAATTCACTACACTGAATTACTGTAAAGCTGCCCTTTCGTTAATTGCTTTTTATTTGTATCTTGATGTGTAGCTAACATCTTATCAAAAGGCTAGCTTCGCTCTAGAGCTGAAATTCTGATTCGCCTAAGTAGTTTGACAAGCTACAAGTTTGAAAGTAGCTTCTCCAACACTGGATGTGACAGCGATTAATTGCAAGGAGAGGAGAAGAGTTAAAGAAAAGAACCGAGAGAGAGAGAGAGAGATAGAAGAGATGGCAGGAGTGTACGAGCTAAAGAAAGACAGCAGAGACGGGACTATTCCATCACACAAGGAAAGGCAGAAATGGAAACGATATAAATGGAGCTTCCTGGCTCCTCAATCATTTTTCTCTGTCATAATCGGTTTATTCCATAACTGCTTCTCCTCACATCATCATTAGTCGCTGATAATGACATTATTCAATAGGGGAAGGAGAATTACGCCGCCACCGTGCTATCTGATGAGTTTTTTTTTTTTTTCACGGCCATTTCCGCGGGCCTCTCATGCTCCGCTTTCAGCCGATAGAGTTTGTTTGTGATAGTAATTACAATTTAATGATGGCCATGTCCGTTGCCATTATTGCTTGAAAATAATGTTATTATATCACTTCTTCATGCATTTGCCACAGAGTGGGTGTGTTCCGTAAATACCGCAGAATAAATTGGAGTGTTGGAAAACAAGTATCTTGATTGGTCTGGACTGCTTATTGTGATGTCAATGGAGGTGATTCATGAGGATTTACAGTTGTGATGGTAAAGGAGCAAATTCGCAGGAAGTTACAGTCACCTCAAATTGAAATAACAGATCAGAAAGCTGAATTTTTGCAGGGTCGACAGTATCAGTTTGATACCTTCATGTGTTTTTCTTATGCTTTGAATGCATATTGTATCACTTTTTGGCCCTTTTTTAAACTTTTAGATCAATGCCCTGTTATATTAAAAAAGAAAAGTATCAAACAAAAGTTTTTGACATTTAAGAGGTCATTTCTTTCCATGTACGTGGGACTTACAAATCTGTCTTGTGTGGACAAAAAAGCTATTTTGAAAAGTGTCTTTTTTCATTTCTCCATAAACTCAACTTTAATGTCCAGTGTTGATTTTCTGGTAATACTTTAGTTTAGGGTCCAATTCTCACTATTAATTAGTTGCTCATTAACATGAATATTATTAGGATATTAGCTGTTTATTAGTACTTATAAAGCACACATATTAATGCCTTATTCTGCATGACCATATTCTACATTACTGTAAAATACAATTAGTTAGACTTACTTTAAAAAAGCATGCAAATCAATTGCTTTAAAAATAGGTAAAATGAAATAGGAATGGTATGTTGTACTGACAAAAGCTTAGTAAGAATAATCGGCTTACACATGATTCTAGTGACTAAATAAATAACTATATAGTGTACTTGATCATTTAATTTAAAGGAAATTAAATTTTTACCATTGTGTTTTTCATTATGAGTGTTGAAGTCTGTATGACTCAAGCATAGTCATTTACAAAAGATTGTCACAAATTTATTATATCAACCCAATTACAAGTTTCTCAAACTGTTTATGGCATACGTGCTACCATTAATATATATATATATGTATGTATGTGTATTATATATATATACATATTTATGATTTCTTGAACATCAATAGAAATTACAATAATATAAATGACACATATACACCCAAGAAAATTGAACATTAATCACCATAATGGTGAGTTCATTTTAGAAAAAAATCAATGCTAATTTATGAAGTCAGCTTATGTGATGTTCCTCTCAAATTTTTCAGTTGAATTGACAATTAAGATGACTTTGGCAAACCAGTGAATGCAAACAGAGACAGATAACTGGAGAAAATGAGGGAAATATATTAAGTCTAAGAAATATATGAAGTCTTTTTTTTTTTCTTTGCTTGGCAAAATGGTACTGAAACCAATCAATCAATTATAACTTGGGGTTTATGAGTTAAAAAAAAACGCATAATATTTGAATAGTACAGATTACTAGAGTTTTGCAATTGAGTTAAGACATAAAGTAGTAAAGTTAAAGTAAAAAGTGTCAGATAAAATCACTGTTAGATTTTACAGTGATCCTTTAATCCAACCCAATACCTAAATTTAACTACCTGTTAATAAGCAGTAAGTATGAGTTTATTGATGCAAATGTGATGGTAAATTGTTAATAGTGAGAATTGGACCCTAAACTAAATTTTCTTAATGACCAAAAAAAATAAAAAAACATTTTTGAAATGGAAAACCATAGAGGTTCAGAACAACATGAACATTTTCATTTACTTAGAATTTCGATGATCCCTTTATTGCTTTTTTTAGTACTTAATGTACAAGCAACAGCAGTAGTGATGCTTGCCGTAAAAACGGCACTAATAAAATGAGAATGATTGCCTGCTTCTTCTTTAAACTTACATCATCACATTAAGAGATATTTGCTCGCTAGATCCAGATTCAATTGAAAAGTGGATTAGAAATTAGCCTCGGTATTAATCCTTTGTTCGGGACTTGCGATAATCTGAGTCTAGGAGTACAGCCAGTATGAATCGAAACATTAAAAACCAGAAAGTTCAAGACTGACACCAATGCAAACGGCCAGAACGACACAACACCGTCAACTTGAATCGCTCAGAACAACGCACGTACACTAAGCCTTCAGAAGACGTTTCTTTGCGTCCCAATCAATGCGACGATGATGATAACAAGCTTTCAGCCTCTGTCGGGGGCCTGAGCTCTCCTCTATCGGCCAAAGTCATCAGCAGAATTTTCTACAGAGACTCGAGGGGTGGGGGTGGGGGGGGGACACGCTACGGCACGGCGTGACAAATACGGCAGGCGGTGCGTCAAGAAGATAAGCTCTAAATAATGCCACTCTGACACGGGAGAGAGAGAATGGGCAGATGAGGCCAAGCCATGCCATTCTGACAACACAGAGATGTTTCAGGCCCCTTTAAATGTATTAAAACGCTTAATGCAGGCATGCAGATGGAATCCGTGGGGAATCGGGGGCGTAGGGTGTTTTATCCCATCTTCCGATGGCCCTTTTTTGTTTTCCATAAGCAATTAACAGCGTAGTGAACGCCAGAGGAGAATCAGAGTGACAGTGTGAAGAGAACATACCTGTCAAAAGCCCCTACGGAGCAAAGATAGGGCGGAAGAGAGACAGATCGTGCTTGCATGCGTCCCAAGAGCGCCCCATCTGTGAAAATGAAAGAAAGAGTGAGAAAGATAGATAAAGATGGCTCGGATAAAAGGTGTTTATTGGATTATGAGTGGTACATGGGATCCACAAAGCCCGTATTGTTTATGATGTGATAAGTGTGCGAGTGTTGAGCCACTTTGATGTTGATCACGTTCTGTTTAGTCTGTCAGACCGCCATGCTGTGAAGTAGAACCCCGTTCACACGCGCATATACATAACAATATCTACGTATTGTTCACGGAATTTCCCATTACTCCTCGTGACACTTTAAAAGTTTGACTGATTAAATGTCAGCGCTGTTATTGGAACAACTAAATCGGAAACTATTAAACATTTTTTTTGTAATTGAAATAAAACCCAAATAATGTAAAATGTAAATAATAAAATGGAAAAGCTCTTTAAAAAGGAACAATTTGAAATGTTGAAGTGATGAAATTACTAAAAATAAGACTGAAATAAGATTAAATTAAAGAAAAAGAAAAATAAGCGTAAAACAAAATTGCTGAATTGCTAAACTGAAAACAAAACTTCATAAATACTCCAATGATGTAGAAATAATAGTGTTAAATAAAAGCTCATTATCAACCTTAATCAAGAAAAAAAAAATCTTGTCATGAAATTTATGTCCCATATTCTTAGAAATGTACTATTTGTATTCATGTTGGTTTCATATAGTTTTATATTCCTTACAAAAAGGTTAAATGTAATGGCTAAACGTATGGTGTTGCGTGAGTAAAAATAAATCATTTTTTAAGGTTCCTTTTTATCATGATTTATTATTATGAATGACTGTGAATGACAAATACTTACATGTACTTGAAATACTGTTTGAATGCAGAAAAGGTTCTATATAGAACCTGAAAGGGTTCTGTCAGACGCTTCATTTTCAGAACATTTTAAAGGGATCATTTAGTTTTGAAGATTTTTTTTTTAAAATTCATATTTAATTTTAATTAAATTGTATGGATTAAACAGCTTATAAACATAATTTATCAGTACATTTCATTTTTAAATAACATGCTACATTATTATGCAATCACTTAAGATATTTCTCCTTATATAGAACCTCTTTGATTTAAAATCGAGTCAAGAATCCTGGGGTTGAAATGAGTCACAATTAGTTGAATTTTTTATTATTATTAGATTATTATTGGTAAAAAACAACAATAATATTGGGAGATGCCGATATGATCAGCTATATGTGTCTTGCATGCCAACATGCTCTCTCTCTGTCTCTCTCTCTCTCTCTCTCTCTCTCTCTCTCTCATATTAACATGTTGTGGAAGATGGCAGGTCAGACACAAACACACTTTGTGCTACTGTGTCCTTGTCTGTGCCACAATTAATTGGCTTCTTTTAAAACTTGACTCAACGGGGTGGGGGGTG
This sequence comes from Opsariichthys bidens, assembly GCA_037194245.1. Taxonomy (NCBI): domain Eukaryota; kingdom Metazoa; phylum Chordata; class Actinopteri; order Cypriniformes; family Xenocyprididae; genus Opsariichthys; species Opsariichthys bidens. The sequence continues at coordinate 7,594,444 of CM074287.1, read as the reverse complement.
GGGGGTGGGGTGGGGGGGGTCAAAGAAGAAATAACTAGGAAGGATCAGAAGCAAACAAGATCCTAGACTTTGAGAAGAAAAAAAGAGATAGAAATAAACCCAAGCAGTCTATCTCTTGTCCCAATCTGCTTTGGCAGGGGGTGAGGAGCTCTAATAAAACAAACAAACAAAAAAAGGCTTATCACTACTTACCACACAGATTAAACTCAACCCTGTTGCATCATGTTAAGATACCGCACTGCCGCCACTGGCTATGAGGAGTGAGTGTCTGTGTGTATATGTGTCAGTACATCTGTGTTTGTGGAGAAGTTCCAAAAATGCCTACATGAACTATGACATGCTTAATAGATAACAAGACTGCATGGTTTTGGAAGAGAAGTCAAAAACATATGCAGACAGAGGAAAACAACTGGTTTCAGTGAAATAACAGGGGTGAAATTCAACAGCTTTCCAGGCAATATACTTACACTACCGTTCAAAAGTTTGTGGTTGGTAGGATTTTATATGTTTGACAGTAATCTCTTATACTCACCAAAGCAACATTATTTTGATCAAAAGTACAGTAAAAACAGTAATTTTATATATATATTATTTTTTATATTTTGTAATTTTATTTTATATACTAAGTATATATATATATATATATATATATATATATTTCAAAATGAATGCTGTTGTGTTTACTTACTACTCGTGAAATTTTGTCATTGCCACTGTAAATATGGACAAAACGTGATAAAAACTTGCACCTCAGCAATTAAAAGCCACCTCATACGTGCATCGTCATTCATTTTGAAATCGAATTATTCGATTCGAGTCTTCTGAACTATATATAGTCCTTCTGTGGACTTAGAGGCTTTTGCTGACAACGGGAAGTGGTGTTCAGCGGGTGTGAGTCAATGAACCGCTATTTCTGAATGGAATGACAGTGACACAATGATCGGAGACCATTCGCGCAATATCATTATCTCATTTTTGACGGAGCTTTTGCTTTTTTACGGAAATTGAAATCAAATGTTATCAAATGTAAAATAACACTGCATAGCTTTCTTTTTATGAAATAAAATATAGATTAATCTTTATTAAAGTTATTCGGTCAAGTGATTTTCTGTCTTTTGTTGTTTGATTAACATTAATGACAAAGACAGCAGCAGGAAATTAGGCTACTATCACTTTAAGAGCTAATGCGTGGATCCAATATACTGATACACCTGTGTTGTACCTATTCTAACTAATAAATAAAACAAGAAAATCACTCTCAGTAATTTATATGCATTAGAGCCAATTTGAAGCCTCTGTAATTTATGATTATTTGACCTAACTCAAACTTAATGTCAATGTTGTCAACTAATCGTTTCAGCCCTACTTATAACAAAAGACTATATTTACAAGGGTATTCGCCAAAGTTATCATTTTAACATTTTGTGTATTTATCTGTTCAAGCACAATAAGACGCTGAAGAGAACTCAATTCAGAAGCAGTGCACGAGTACTGAATTGAGTTCTCTTTCTCATCTTCTTGCAGTTGAATATTTAAAAATTAAATTGTGCAGACATGGATTTATAAGTAGAATCTAAATTTGAATTGTACAGCAAGTGTCCAATTCCATAATTGATTTTCCGTTCGCCACCCTAGTGGCAGAAAATGATCACATGATCTGTTAGAAATCATTCTAATATGCTGATTTGCTGCTTAGGAAATTATTATCAATATTGAAAACAGTTGTGCTTCTTAATATTTTTGTTGAAGCATGTACTCTACTTTAGCCATAGTAGGTGATCAAACTTTCTCTCTTTCGATGATTATCTACAACAGCCTTGAATGACATTAAATATCATTGCTGGAAACTAGAGGTATGGATGCTGACTATTGCACAAAAGAGTTAAGATCAGCTAAGATCTGTTTATTTTATTAAAGGTGCTCAGAAACTAGACATTAGTACAATTCAGCTGGTCATGTGATCTCAAAATGTCTGCCTCCATGAGCTGACCCCTTCATCATGTAAAGTAAAATGATTTTTATTAGGCTGCTGATATGAATGGAGTCTTAATATCACCTGCTTGTACATAAACATATGTTTCAAAAGTGCATTACATTAAATTTGAAAAAAAGACTCTTTAAGAAGTATCAAAAACACCACAAAGGAGTGAATTAAACAGGTTAGATTTACAGATGGTTGGGAAGCATCATGAGACTGCATCAGGGTATGAGAGGAAAGTAGAATAGGAGGTAGAGAGGGGGCGAAGAGAGAGGAGAGGGTGGAGAATGGGGTGAATTTGAGAGAGGAGTTTTAAAAGCAGAGCGGACGAAAAACCTGTTTAAGAAAACCCCACTGGAACCACAATCTTCCTCCCCACCCGACCATGTGTGTGTGTGATTTACCAACAAAGGGAAGCGTACCAGCACGGCCAGTCCCAGATATACACCCACTCACACACACACCGAACTTCATAGGACTTTCCCAAAACACGGATGTGTAATTGTATAACTCATAAAAACAGGGATCGCCGATGGCCACACACTCTCATACACTCCTACGACATAAATATCATTAAGAATACAATCACACACCAACAACTTTGCAGCAGAAACACACTCACACACTGTATCTTAAGTGTCCGTATGACAACTTAGGCCATTTGACAATGATAATGTGTGAACTGCAATCACAGGAACAAAGGTGCATAAAATACAAAAGCGGAACATATTCTAATCAAGTCGAGATGAGGAATAACTTCATTATTAAGGGGTGTCGTTAGGTGATGTAGATTAGTTGTTTACGGTTGCCAAGCAACAGTGCAATGGAATTTAGCTCATGTGTGGTTACAGGTGTGTGTATTTTTCCTTTAATTATAATGGTTTTCTCAGTTTGTCACAATAAAGAGAAAATAGTCTATTTAATAATAGTGTGTATATTAAATAAATGGGGTTGGTAACATATTTTAATATTTTTTAAAGTAGTATCATCCTCAAAAAATACTGGAAATCAGTAGTATATTAATTATTATTACAATTTAAATAAACAATTTTTCATTTTAAATATTATTTTAAAATGTTTTTTATTCCTGTGATGGGTAAATTGTATTTTCAGCAGCCTTTACTCTAATCATCTTCAGTGTCATATGATTCAGAAATAATTGTAATATGATGGTTTGGTGCTCAAGGATTATTATCATTATTATTATTATTATTATTATTATTATTATTAATAATAATAAATTTGAAAATGGTTGCGCTGATTAACATATTTTTTTTTTTCATGAATAGAAAGGTCAAAAAACAGCATTTATTTAAAATAAAAAACATTTTGTAACAATGCAAAATTTTTTGCTGTATCTGTATATACCATGAGACATTTTTGTCATTTATTCACAGATAGCGTTGTGTGTACAAAAACTCCACATCAGCCACTGACAAAGCAGAGATATACCCAAAAGCAAACACATGCACTTGGATTCATACAGTATACTAAATTCAAAATTCAAGCTGTGTATTATTTGCGATAATCTCTAACTGTCCTTAGGGATTACAGATGAGTGTACCACTAATACATAATAATCCTCCCGCACAAAACACACAGTCTCTATAACATCACTGTCTGCTTTATGACCTCACCGGGTCATTCCCTTCTAGAGATCTTTGATGCTAAAGGCCTTTTATGTCCATTTTTCCAGTTCTTCTATTTTTTTAATGACGTAGTATCATCAAACCCACTCTTCATATTTTCCATCCTATATCGTTCTCAGCTTCCTCCCCCTCTTGCTCTCTGGTCTCGGATCGGGACATATCTTCCCTAGTCTCGTCCAGCCTCAATAACATACAACAAAACACAAGGGTCTGCTGATAAAAACACAAAACAGAGAGATAGCAAAGATTTATGAGTTCATCCGCTCCCCTTCACCCAGGGCTTAATCATTTCTTTTGTTCCCCTGAATTCAAGTTTTCGAGAATCTAGCTTCACACAAACATTGGACTTTCATAACTGTTCATAACACATATAGTATATTCTTGATCACACATGAAATGTGTCGTAAACATGGATAATCTGTTGTTTTGAAAAGAAATATTCATGATCTGTGTATGTATACTGTATTTTGTGTGATTATGATATATTCCTAAATTTCCCTAATGGTTAATAGTGTTTGTACCAAAATTTCACCAAATGGTTTGCTTACGGTACTTTATTACAAATGATTTTGGAAAAAGATTCCCCATTAACAGTTTTTGAGGGAACATTTAAAAAAATATGCAAAGCTGTTGTACGGTGATGAATCACGCAACTATGAGAAACATTTGTTTTCTCTCTAATTAATGGTTTTAGTGCTAAAAAAAAATGAATATTACTCTTGGAAATATTTCTTAAATCATATACGGAAATGAGGGCAGTTTATCTTGGTAACCATCATGTTATCTGACATTCACATGGAAATAATCATGGCTAACTGTGTGGGGTTTTTTTTGTTGTTGTTTGTTTTTGTTTTATTTTACAGGCATCTGTACCCAAAAACTTTTAGTTTTGCATGATACTGCATCTACGTTGTCAGTTAAAAGCTAAGACAATTTTATCGCCTCGAATTGATTGTAATAAATTACTTATTTAATAAGGTTTCATTTTATGTAGGGTTTACAGTATATAATACATGAGTTCATCAACCTCTGAAGTGTCATGTATTATACATATTTCATGCAAACTGTAAACCAAACCCTAATTACACTCATAGTACTTACACAGATTATGTATGGTAGCACTGTCAAGGGAAGGAATCTAGGTGGTTCTCTTGCTATATAATTGATACTTTGTTTGCATTTTGCCAGCTAGCTAGATAACATTAGCCAACATAATCAAATCACAGCAGAACACAACAAAAACAGAAGCAGAAAAAAAAATTCAGATTCATATCATAACAGTTTCAGCCACAAATAATGAATAGAGTGAGGGTAGAAGTCAACAAATGTCAGCAAAACCACATTAGCCTGAATGTAGCGAGTTATTGAGAGCAAAAAAAATATTGAATGTATATTTTATATATGTATACGTGTATTTTATATATATATATATATATATATATATATATTTAGCAGATTTCTGCACATTCACTGCAGAACCCACATAAAAGTTTCCCAAGCCGCTCTATGCTGCGAAATCCTGCATATAAATTACAGAAACATCTGCAAAGTGGACTTCGTATAAACACACACAAACTTGTAATTTGTTCATGGCCAAATACCCATGATGCAGTGAAGTATCAGAGTCGCTGCACACGCTCAGCACTGACCGGAACCGCGTATATTCGCACTCTGAGGCGTCAGCCCCATACCGGTTATCAGGGGCCCAGCACTGCTCACATTGCCACAACAGCACGAGGGGAAGTTAGGCACTGCAGAGGATTGTGGGGGATCAACATTTGTCCGCCGTCTCTCGCTGTCACTCATCATTACAGCTAGCACCATCAATGTAATGTGTGTGTGCATGTGTGTCCAATGTTTAAGTGAGCCAAAGAAGGAATCGCTCGCTGAGTGTGTGGTCTTGGTGCAATTGGCTTTACTGTATCCCTTACACACTCAGATACAGGCAAACATACACTTTTTGCCCCATCTCTACAGGCTATTTACGGAAGCTTCGACACTAAGCAGCATTTTGCACTGGATGCTAACGCCGTAGACGGTGAGTGGGCGGGACTAAAGCCCAGAGGCATTACAGTCTTTTATGTCTATGAGAAATCAGACGTAGGCTGAAGAAATGGGAGGGGGGGTTACAAACACGCAAAATGGCCTCCAACCACTCTGTCGCGAAACAAAACTGTCTTTTCTGGACCACCAACGAGACCAACACCCCGCGTGATTTTCTTTGCACTTCCCTTTAATTGGTGTTAACCAGATTAGCGGCGTCAAAGGCTACAAACGTTGACGTCGAAACAACTCGGGCCCTGTGGCAAAATCTCCATTGCAATGCAAGAATGGATGTTTCAAAAATGCTAAACACAAACAAACAAATGGCTGAATAAAAGCTAAAACGTACGCTAATGCTTTCACAATCGGGCAAATACAAAAAACCAAGGCGTTGTGAGAACAATTCCATTCGCTAGAGCTTTATTATGACCAACAACAAAGGGCCTGGAACTGATATGTGCTAAATAACATCTCTATAACGTCTTTCAAAACCATTCAACTGACAAAAACACATCCCAGCGTTCTGTTCAAAAGTATCTTTTTCAAGCAAGCACTGTGAAGTTCATGTTGACAGATGATCTCTGTGGAAATTGAGACAATAATTAGATAGATTTATACGATTTTCCGCCTTGTGGTTTTGGAAAAAGTTAAATAACAAACAGTAGTAGATAAAGTAATAACCAGGACTGTGTGGGATAGGAAAGTGAGACCGGGTGGGTGTGATTACGTATCTCTGAGTAAAGTGGCCTTCAAATCATGATTCTGTGGTCGGCTACAGGTCTAAAGGGCAAACATTCACACTCACAAGGACAAGTGTTAGAAAATTCACATGCTATTTTTTCCATGGATTGTGATAAATTTACTTTGAAGTGCGTCAAACACATAAAATCGGTGTAATTTCATGTTGAATGTGCAAAAATCAGAGTGAAACTGAATATGCAATGAGACAGAAAGGGTATTTTTCTTGCACTGACACTGATTTTATTCACTTTGACCAGCATTAAATTACTTTTAATTATTGGTAAGGTTTTATAAAGACTGCGTGGCCTACAACAATAGCTTTAAAAAATTGTCTGACTAGCTATTTGGCTGTTGGATAATATTATCCAATAGCCTGCATGGCCTACATGACATCTTTCAAAAAGGAAAGTCGTTTCAGAGGCGGTGCAAGTCACTACATTTTGATGAAATAATTATGGAGACAAACAATTTTAACAGTGATGTAATTAGACAATAAATGGAATGAATTTGATTTCATATTGACCTCCAGGAGATTAAAAAAAAAAAAAAGATTGTCTCCATTCGATCCCAATCCTGATGGGAAGATTAGAGGTTCTAAAAGCTGTAGTGTTCCGGAGGAAAGAATGTTTGATAGCGTTTGTTTAAGAATGAAACAGGTTTATATGGTATTACAAGGAAAACCTTCATTCCATACAGCTGTAGGTCAAAGTCAAACCGAAAGGGGAGGGTCTCTATGGACCAGACCAAGTCTGCCAAAATAAACCCTCGCAAAATGCAGGAAACGAGCCCCCTGTTCCACAGGAAATCAAGTCGCCTGTCAAGCAGTCGTCCCTGACATCCCCATGCCCCGTCTCCCAGGTTACTACATATTGTTTACTCGCTCTGAAAGGGTCAAAGGTCATCCAGACTAAATCTATTTCCTCTTTCGTTTCATTCTCTCTTCTCCCCCCTGAGTCAGGGAGGAACAAAAAGAGGGAGAAAGGGGGGGTTCGGAATTAAAAAAAAGAAAAAGAAAAGATATATATATAGAAAAAGAGCGAGAGAACGATCAAACGGGCGAGATAAGAACTGTGGGTAGGAGGAGGAGGAAGAGTGAGGAAGACGAAGGACAAGCGGAGGGGGCGGCTTCAGGGGTGTGTATTCAACTCCAGGCTTCCTCCTCTTATGCTAATGCAGCCAATTTCCCCTTTTATTTCATTTCTCGAGCTGAAATCTGCGATCTTTGATAAGGTTGCCACGGAGACCGCCTCTCGGGCGGGCGGATGCGGGCAGGCATGTGATGGAGATGTGCATGTGTGTGAGTGTGTGTGTGCAGGAGCAGTAGGGATGAATAATTTAAAACGGCAGCAGCCCAGAGAGATAAGAAGCCCAGACACACACACACACACACACTCACTCGCTCACTCACAAGCTCACATACACACACACACTTGCACAAAGCTCTCTCGGAGCTCGGTGGACAAAGACAGGTGACCCCACAAGGTCGGTTGGGGGTGTGTGAGGTGGGTTGATGATAGAGGGATGAAAGATGGAGGAAGAGAGAGACACAGGGAGGACAACTCTCTCAGGAGAGGCACGAATGGGGAGTTCAAGTATTGATTTGAGACTTTGGAGTCACAGGGCCCGTTGAGTCGGTTTCCATTTCGATGATTCCTTTCCAACAATCTGCTGTTGATGCGTTCTCATTTACTGCTCACCTGTGGAATGATTCCTAGTATAACTTAAGAAACCTTAAAATGCGGGCCGTGCAACTGAGGTCTTTTCAACATCTCAATTGGTGAGACTGAATGAAGAGCAAATGGAGACTTTTAATGCTTAGAAGTTGGGTGTTTCACTTGAGTACTAACTTTTTCATGTTTTACAACAAAACCTTCTTCTTCAAAAAAATTGAAACTGCACTGACATATCTTAAAAGATGTTAATACCATTGTTTTGTCTTAAGATGCATGGGTGACATTTGACTCTCGAGTTGCTCAGGACGAGTGCTGTCTGTGGAAACCAGACTCAAGCCCAAAGTGTACTTCAGCCGTCTGCGTTTTTTCATAGTAATTTCCGCCCCCGAGGAAGGTCCGTGGATGTCTTCACACCATGTCCGTGTGCAGCTGAATTTTTGTGGCCGCACAGACGGTGCCCGTTCAATGGCCAGCGCCTGTGCGAGTGATTTGAGCGCTTGAAAAGTCCACTTGGTAGTGAGCATGCGCCAAATGCGTCTTTCCACACTCACGGCCAAAGGAGTATACTTTGAAAGGTTCGCACGCTCAACTGCGGGTGAGACGGGGTGGATCACGGAAAATGAAGTATACCCGGGCCATAACTGCTCCAAATTGTAGCATAGCTCAAATTGGGAAGCTTTCCCATTTTGAAAGTCCTAATTCTGATTTAATCTATTTAACCTGTCGGTGAAACCGGGCCTAAGAGTAGAAAGCATTTACTCTGCACTCTCTCACACAGTAATAAAATGAAGGTGGATTCCATGTGTAATGGAGGCAACCTAGTAGAGGCTGTGTGACACACATGAGAGGATGTAGCTTTTAGCCTCATTGTTAGAGCAGCCGACTCCCATGCCAGAGACCCGGGTTCGAGGCCCATGCAGAGCGGGGCGAGTAGAACTTAGGTGGATGGGTTACACATAGCTTTGATAATTTGGTCTTGTTTTGTTTGATGAGAAATATTTGTGTTCAAACTAAGACTTAGACTTCGATATCTTGGCAAATTAGAGCACAGTTTGAGACGTTGTTGAGATCTCTTCTCTAGGAGACAGATGTAAGGTTACTGGGCTCTTTTTTTCTAAGGAGAAAAATCTAAAGTCATGGACTCCATTTGGTCTCCATTTAATGTTATTGTGTTGGAGAAACAATAGAGATTTTAAAGAGGTTTCTTATTTGTGACTTTTATTTCTTTTCACCTTTTAAAATGTCTGATACTTCACATATTTCTCCTGAAAAAAAAAACAAAAAAAAACACACACACTAATCTCACATGGATGTCTAGATTATTACAAGAAATCTCAACAATGGTTCAAACTGCTTAGCCAAAGTAATCAAACGACCTTAAAATAAAGTCAAAAATTTCTCATCTAACTCAGAAGATACCCTTATTGTGTGTCAAGTATTGCCTCTGTTCATTTGCTTCTCCTAAAACTCAAGACACAAATGAAGAAAAGTCGATGCTCAAATGTAACAACCAGGAACCGGGAAGTTTCCATAAATACGAAAGCACAACCTTTCCGGACTTCTAGGTCCACGCCTCCACACGCCCTCCACGTAACCCGGTGAATTAGGGTTCAGTGCTGCAGTCAAAAGCTTACAATTTGTGAACACTTCCACACAAACTTACCCAAGCGTTGTGTGTGTGTGTGTGACACATATGCAGGCCCATTCTGTTCTGACTCCTGTCTGTCTGCTTCGGCACATTGCTGTTTTGTTTTTCTTGCATAACACATACACAGGTCATGTGGTGAGCGGTTCAAATAAAGGTGTATGAGGCCACCGGCTCTACCTGCAAAGCAGGCCAATCATAAACACACCACACAGGGTGAATGCTGGGAACCCGTACGTGTGATCCTCATTCAAGCATGACTGTATCATCCGTGCTGGCGCCAGCCAGACCATAACACTATTGCGGAACCAGCACACTTGTTGCATGTGTACTGGATGTTCATACACAGAGTACGAAATAAAATGCGTTTAATAACTTATTCAGCTTATGACTCTTTACATATAAGACCAGGAGGAGAAAAATGCTAAGCTGTCATGTATTGTTCACATATGAGACAGGAAGGCAAAAAGAGGACAACCTTTGATGTGGCACGTCTGAGCCAAAGAGTTTTGTGTGTGTTCAGTGGCCTCCATCAACACTGCAAATCTCAAAAGAAGATTTCTACAAAAAAAAAAAAAAAAAAAGATCACCATCAGCGTGTTATGTCTTCTCACATCGTGCCTGACATTCCAACCTGGGTCCAGGTACACTGAAGACACACACGTACGCAGTCAAACACTCTACAGCATATACACGCTTTCATAAAGTTGAAGTTTATACTCTGAGCTTAGACTGCTGGTACAAGATCGATGCGCTCCAACCGGAACCTGTACTAACCACATGGTGGCACTAGATACATTTGAAATGGAGCCTGAGAAGGTAGTATTTCCATACAGTGATAAAAGGCAAACACTGCACATACTGGAGCAAACAGATACTCCAGATAACAATAGCGATACAAACATTCTATACTGCCCCTCTCGAAAATAATACAAGATGAAACTCAAGAATTGATCTGACTTCTGACAAACAGCATAATACTCAAACCGCAAACGGTGTAATGCCTCACAACGGTGTAAAACATATTTTAAAAAGCAGCTAATGACACACAACAGATTTGAGACTGTAAAAATAGTGAGAAACATTTTTACAAATCATTTGAAATGGAAGAACACGATGAAAGTAAACCGAAAGCGATATTTTAAGGACTGTTTGTGGGCTAGACGAAAAATCTCTTCAAAATCAATTTGGATGTTGCATGAAAAACATAGTATTGTTTTATAATTCCACATAATCAGGGGTATTTAATCAAATTATTTCCCAAAAATCAAATTGAATTAATAAAAGTGTGGAAATGATATTTTTTCTTCTCTCAGTAAAAGTGATCAGTCTTGGATTTACATCAAACCATTTGAATGCATTCTCATTATATTTGTCTGGATAATTATTACATTTTGCAACCGTTTTCTATTGGAGCATACAGTGTGAAAAGCAATTGTAGGCAAGCAATTAAATCAGATGTTAATTAAATCTGATCTTGTGTTTGTACATTAATTAAGCTGCAATTTTAATCTAGTAAACCCCGGCAGTCTAATAAGAGATGTGGAAATGTGTGCAGGCGCAGAATTAGCTCATTTCATGCCTGTAAATGCTGCTTTTTTATTTGTTCATCTCATCAGCGCAAGAACCCAGCGTGGCACAATTCGAGCCTTCCCATCGCAATTATCGGCCAAGTTAACAGAAGGTCAGCCATTATCTACCTTCATTATTTCCCGGCCTAATTCTGAAACCTTGAAGACACACAGGAAATAAACCTGGAACAAGGAGCGAGAGAGTGTACAAATTATACACACGGATTATGAATGCGGTGGTTCGAAATGCGCTCACGTTTATGAAGGCGAACGGGTGGGAGTTTGCACGGACACTTTCATTATGTTTATTTCAGCAATAAAGGTTATCAGATGAAGAGCTGGTTTCCAAATGCTCCAGTTCCTGGTAGCAGAGACTTAAAAGATAAGTGTGAAAATTTCCCCCTGCGGTCAGCGTCTCCACACACACTTGTTCGCTCACACACGCACACGTCCTCGCAGGTCGGCTTGGCTCGAAGACTGAATCTAAACAAATCCCACTCTTAAAAAGCATAGGAATGGCACATTAGGCTAATTACAAACTCATTTAAAGCTGGCAAAATATTGATCGTCATGCATTTCCTAGCACACCGGTGGGGAAGAATAAGAAATATGGCAGGTGTAGATGTAAATTGTTTGTTGGCAGCAGCGAATTTTAAATTACAGTTCAATCATGGGAGGGTGGGCAAAGGGAGGGGTCTTTTCTCTGATCCCCTCTCTGCACGCTTAGTTAATATTTCACTGGGTGAGAATACGCCAGCCAGGGTGCATTTCACCCCCTGAATGAGAAGCAATCTCGCTCAGCCGACTCGAACAATAATTAGAATGGAGATTAAATAAAAATAATTAGAAAAAGTTCATCTAGTTTTGATGTATTAATTATTCAGTTGCGCTTTATTCCAAGTCTAATTATCTGCTTCACTGAAAATGCCGAGATTTGCGTGACTCATAAAAATTACATTCGTGTAATTATGTCAGCAATTTGCGGGGAACTCAACTAAGCGACGCGTCAGCTTTCTTTCTTTGCCTTTCCCCCGCCAGTTTTAAGTAACTTACTTCCAACTACTTATAACTTATAAGTTAATACACTTCCATTCAATGCTGCCATAAAAAATAATGGAAGGCGAGTCAGGATTATTTACTCTAGAAATGGCGAGGCGTTCCCACTCCGGCTGATTTCCGTCTATTCCCCGTCCGCCTTCTCAGACACTTGTACCTCTCCGAGTACAATGAAAACAAGACGAGCTCCATCCATTCTTGGTCAGTAGATAATCATTTGCATATAAATGGGAAATATTTATTGTGACCGAATATTAAAAAAGGGGAAGGCGAGATGAAGTAGTGTTTTCATTTTTCAAACCTCAGGAGGCGGCCTGTGATATGTATGTATTAAAGACTTGTTGGAAGATGAAGAAAAGGAGGGAAAATAAGTGCAGGGATCTGTCGGAGGGTTTATCGCGCTGTGGGACGGGTGAATGAAGCGAGGTTGCGCTGGTGAAAGAGTGGAGATAGAGCGATCGCTCTCCTCCGTCTATCTTTGCGGCCTGAGTCTGCTCTGGCGTACACAAACACACTGACAATGACTCACAATATCCACTCCAACTCACACTTTGTGCGCTTGACTGTTGTGTTCATACTACAATGTAATTACATATGTAATTACTTAGTAATAATAATGAAACAAGTGTAATTAATGTAGAAATTTATTTTGGAGGAATTTCGGTAACACTTTATTTTAAAGCGTCATTGTTACACATTTTACACACAGTTACTGTAGTAATAACAAGAAATGATGCATAGTTACATTCAACTAACCTTAAACCAAACCCTCATCATAACCCTAAACCTAGAGTAAGTACATGTAGTTACTTAATATTTCTCAGTATTTCAATGTATAATTACAGTTTAACAAAGAGACCTTAAAATAAACCGTAACCGTAATTTCTAATATAATGTATTACTTACTAATGTGTATAAGCGATATATGTAACAGGAACGCACTGCATTACTGTACACTAATGTAATCAGGTTGATTGAATAATACATTATTATATTATATTATATATTATAATATATATATATATTATATATTATTAATATTATTCATTATGAGAAAAAAATACGAAGCATTTTTAAAAACGTTTTTACAGTAATGAAAACTGCTACCACTTATGTTTGTTAAAAAATATATTTCAATAATTAGGCAGTAATAACTTATGCAAATGTATAAATCATTCAAGAAGAAACATAAAAGTTCCACTACTAAACTGTTAAAATGTTTGTTATCTTTTTAATTTATATATATATATATATATATATATATATATATATATATATATATATATATATATATATATATATATATATATATATATATAAATCATACTTTTTTTAACAAATGCCTTTTTTTAAGTTTGGATTATTTAAGTTTTAAAAGTGAAAATACAGTTTCGATTAAGTATAGAGGTTTTATAAATACTTATTCATTAATCAATGCTCTGTTACCATATTAACAGGTTAAATTTAAGGCCAAAAAATAAACCTGGAAATAAATAGATAATAAATAAAATGAAATCAAACTTAAAATCACAAACATGAATTTTGAGGTGTAATAAGAGCCATTCAAGTTTCTAAACTTGGAGTGTGGTGATAAAACCAAAGCGTACATGGAAAAGATATCAACTACACATCAACGTATTACACATGTACACCTTTTTCCTTCCCCGTCTTCCTCCCTTTTCCCCTCGTTGGCTAGTTCTCTTTACACGTGGAGCCAAATCTCTTGGCATAACCACATTCCCCTGTGGGAAACCCTGAAGAGATAAATGCCCCCAGTGTTAGTCAAGTCTTGAGTCTATAACTCCGCCATCACAGATATGGAGCAACCTACATAGATGGAGAGATCCACACTCACGCATGTTTATTTGAGAGTGTGTGTGTGTGTGTGTGGCCAGCCGGGCGCGTGGAGCGGCATGGAATTCCAGCATTGTGTTTTATCAGAGTTACGCTGCTGTGATAATAATGTTAAGAAGAGATGTAGTGGAGAAAAGGATGACAGAAAGGTGTTGACTGAAACAGCTCAGGCCGCTTAAACCGGTTTTGAAGTGCTGCCTCATTCAGACAGATGCTCGCGCTGCCTCTTACATGCATTATCTAAAATCAGTGCTGATGCAGCGCACAAGCCAAAAGTTATCGTGTTCTAATCAATGCCTGCAATGATACTGCGTAATACAAACATTACAAATAAACCGCAAAAGAGGAAAGCCGTCTTTTTCTTTTCCCTTGCCGGAACATGCTTAAACGCATACACACAATTGTACATTGACAATATTCATAATCTCTTACTTTATCAATTTATATAGAGTCATAAAAAAAAAAAAAAAGTTACGGTCAAAAAAAGAACTTTTTTTATTGGTGATGACTGTTTAGAGCACAAAACTAAATCAATTTTACATTTCTCTTTTTAAAACTACACAGAGGCGTATTCAGGGCATCGCAAAGGATGCAAAGGTTGTTATTTCAGAAACTAGGTCGACACAAGTTTAGCATGACTAAAGATGTTATAATGTAATCTAATAATATAATTTAATAATGTTTTGCAAATGTTGTTAATGAAACTTTTTGTGTAAAGATGTTTTTATACTATGGGTAGATAGGTTTGCTAATAATTTGAGTGAAGGGTTTCTGAATTAAATAAAGATGAACAAACTTGTAAATAAAAAAAAAAACCAAATAGAAATGAATACAGTTTTTAAAAATAAACATTTTATAAATACAGCATCATGTAAAAACTATTGTTTTCCTTCATGTGAGAAAGAAACAGTTTCATCTATTTAAATTTTCTTCAGAAAGAAAGAAAGAAAGAAAGAAAAAGATAGATGGGGATGTTTTGTGAGGGTAGAAAGATGAAAAGCGTCAAACACAGAGTGAATGAGGGCAAGGCCCACACGTTAACACGGCGCAACACAGAAATGTGCTAATAAAATAAAGTCACAAGTTATTGCTAATGGTTAGTGATGCCTATCCGACACACATTCTAAGAAGTAATACTCATTTTACTTCTTGGCAAAAATGCCCTGACTCAATCTGTAACTTGTTTTCCACCTATGATTTTTTTTTTTTTCTTTGAACTCTGTCGAAAAGTGTTGGGACGGCCGCGTTGCTCTAAAAGTTCCCTCTCCTCTCTTTTGCCCAGTGAATGACTGCATGTTAATGTCAAACACTTATAACACAGGTTTAATCCGAAGCACATGTTGTACTTCCCAAAAAACACAACCTCCGTCTCATGTACCTCGCTTTACACACACACACGGACGCATGGACCTCTCTGCCCCGCCAACAATAACACTGCCCTATCGGCACAGATCAAACCGCAGCACACAAAATCATTACTGAAATTAAATAGCCTTTTCCTAGCATGGAAAAGAGAATTCACGGTGCTCGCCCGATCGGCACAGCCATCTCAAACCTCTCTTCCTGTTGTTTGAACTTGCATTCTGTATTGTGTTGATATAACGCCCTCCGTCCCCGGAAAATGGAAACATGCAATGAAAGAACTCCATCCACCTGGGGTTGTCATGACAAGACGACGAGGAGGCTAGAATGAGAGCTAAAGACGGAGCAAATAAGTTGGTGTTTTCTTTAGATGGTTATTTAAAGTCCGTTTTCTTTGGCCACCACTGGACTTGCAGTTGGGCAGGCAATCGAAAAAGGACCTATCAATTACTGACCCCTCTCCCCACTTACAATTCCTCCCCTGGGCCCTAAGGACAACAGGATAACCCTGCTAACGTGAGAAGTGTTCCCGGGGTGGACATTAATTTACTAATGCGTTTCTTGCAGTTCCACGGGGACTGCGCTGAAGAGTGGCCCTCTTGGGACTCCGTAGCCATTCTCATAACAGGACCCAGGCGCCAATCGGCATAAGGGAGGCAGCGAACGCAGTCTTGATGGTATCACATAGACAAGACCGCAAAGTCTCAGATAGAAACCTTGAACAACGACTATTAATTGGCTTGACTGTTTATTTTTGTTTCTGTCTGAGGCAGACAGCAGTATAACAGCAAAGTCATCGATGGCTCTATTCCTGCGTTTGCCAAGTAATGAGGATTGACGTGCGTGGTTGATGTCGCTCCACCGCATAAAACTTTTTTGGAAACATTTGTCAGCCTAAATACACAAGCGTCAGTCACCCATCTGACCTACGATGGCACGGGACAGGAAACACCGAGGGAGCATTGACAAAAACGACTCTCGAAGGATCTCAAGAATTTTAGTGTCTGATTGAGATGTTTGAGTGGCACAGGGATGGAAAGTTGCTCGGAGGTTATCTACAGGTTATCATGAGATTATTACCGTGTTATAACAAGGATATTAAGCGGTTATTACCGGGAGCTTAAAGATGAATGAAGAAAATCCTTTAACGGTTCAAGTAAGGTCACTGAGAGGCTATAGTAAGGTCAATTTAAGGTCATTCAAGGGATCTCATACCGTCACACTCCTCACAGACGTCGGCGCCCGCTAGTCCCCAAAATTTGAATGTGTAGCTACGATAAAAATGATATTAAGATAAATAAAAGTCTGCATGCACATTCACCCACGCACTCAGGACATGTGACCCTGACCCTAATTAATGCATTAGAGAGGTCAAAGGTTACTTAAACAGCTTTCTGTCAAGGCCAAAAGGGTGCAAGTATGTGTGTGTGGCGATTTCTATTAACTGCTAAGTACTGTGGCTGACCTGACATTGTGGTTTGAAGGATCGGAGAACGAACAGGCAGTTGCAGCCCACTTCATCCTCTCCAGTGTGGGTAGGAGGAGATGCGGCGCCTACTCACTGTTCAAACATCTACTTCTCATGCCCTGGAACAAGGCTTGAAGTATAAATACCACTCTGAATTTTGATCAAAAAATAACACCAAGATTTTTCTTCATTGACACAACCCCCTATTGGGCCCGACCCCTAAAAGCTTCCCTGACTTCAGAGAGTCCATAAACAGTTCCTCTTTTCACCATAAATCAACTTCGCCATGCGGCTCCATCTCATTCTTTTTTCTCACCCATTTTTCCTGTCGTTTCTTTTGAGGAGGAGAGGTTGTAATTGATATGCAGGATTACAACTATGACCCCCCCCCCCCCCCCTCCAGAAACACCCCCCTCTTTCTCGCCACAGGGCAAAATGGAGATGGAACAGAAGTTTTGTTTAGACAGAGGCCTGTGCTGGGAAAAGTGATACAGACACACGTATAAGCCGTATTTACTGAAACCGTTTCTCTTTATTTACACTAATGGTGCCGTGAATGGTGCATTATGGGGCTTTTCAAGTGCTGAGTGGAGGTGTCAGACCGTGCGTTTGTGTGCGTGTGACTGTGACTGTGTGCTAGTCATTAACGTCTCTCTTTTGCTTTGCCCGGGCGCTATTCAACATTTACTTGGTACTTGGACATTTTTGCACTTTTTAAGCCATTTAGGAAACGTGAGTTGACCTCTCCTTTCCTTCAACTCGTGTACCGCTTGTTAACAAAACACGCATTGCCACACATTGTTAGGCTCCTGCTCTCGTTTTCGACTATGCGGTGGTTGAAAATGACATGACTCTCTAAAATATTGGATTCTGATTGGTCATGGCATTCAGTGGTCAAAAATTTTGTAATTACCATTTAACTGTTTAAATAACTGTTGCCCCAATCAAGATACGGTCAACTGATCATTGTAATGCAACTAATGGCTTAATTTTTTGGCAATAACGACCTGCTGACTATACGTTTTGACTTATATTTTACAGTAAATCAAACTGGTACAACATCCAACTATTGTCATTAACATCCAGATTTTATCCAAAGTTATTAGCCATTTTTATCGATGGAATTGAATTATCATCAAAGCTCAATAAATGTGTGAGGTTTTTGTATGTATGTTTATGTAATATAAAATCAATTTTGAATGCCATCAATTCAATATTCTACGAAAGGATTTTGTATGTTTCTAAAATGTATAAAAATACATTTTACATGTTACATATCAGAGTCTTTGCAAACAGATCAATGTATATATAGTATCACAACTTCATTATCGATTATAATGAAATCACACTGCAGAATTGAGCAAGTCAACACGAGTAAAAATAGACCTTTTAAATAAAATACAAATAAAACCTCAATGTGCCAGCAAAGAACTTTTGAACAAGGATGAAAAAGAACAATGAAAAGAAGAAACAAATATAAGAAATAGTGTAAAAATAATTATTACGACGGCACTACCACCTCAGGTAGCGGACAGTGTTTATTCAGGACTGAGTCGAAGCTTCCTGAAATGTATCTAGGTTTCAAAAACTCAGCATAGATCAACCATGTAAGAAACTTTTCTTTTCTGATCTTTCTGTATGTGCCATTTAATTGGGAACATTCCCGTATGTCTTTGAAGTGAAGCCCAGTTTCACATAGGTGGTCCTCTTGTTTTTGAACAAACACTAAACAAAGCGTGAAAAATGTACGCCAAAAGACACACTCTCATACTCACACGAACCGTGCTACGTTTCATCAAGACTGCATTTCAGTTTAGCTGTAAGTGTGTAGGTAGCATTGATTTGCATAGCCTGTAGGATGCGATCGCAGTGTAGGGGTAAACTTGCTTCCACAGACAAAAGCAGACGCAGGGGCCTTTAGCACTACGGGCCAAACGCGCAATTACACGCTATCTGTTTTAAAGGAGCCAACATGCTACAGTAGGTTAGCCTGACACTAGCTCGCCGTTTGGATACATAGCTCATAGATATTTGTGTTCTGGAAGCCCCTGTGCTTTAATCACTTGTAGCTTGGTTCAAAGAGAAGAAAAATACGATGGAAAGATGAGTGAAGAGAGAGAAAAATGAATATTTGTTGATGAAGAAGGAAGGGCAATGGATATTGGAGAGAGGGAGAGAGAGAGAGAGAGAGAGAGAGAGAGAGAGAGAGAGAGAGATAGTTGAGTCATATTTCAACCCTAATTAGAACTGACAAAATGTTTTTGAGGGATTACTCTCTCTCCAGCTTTGTTTGCTTTAGCAAGTCAAAGCCAGATTTATAATGGCTGCAAAACATTAGAGCGATCGGAAGTGCACACAGGGAGGGCGACAGAGATGGACAGAGAGAGAGAGAGAGAGAGAGAGAGAGAGAGACTACGTGAAGACACTGTTTGCTAGCATTATTTCCATTGCTTAAAGTTTGAGTTAAGGACTTTTACTGGGGGAAAAAATTCCATGGATTTACTTGGAATGAAGGACCCAGGGAATATCTAGAGAACAAAATATCAGAGTGACTAAAACCCAAAGTATACTTTGGTTTTATGTATATGCTTGAGTTGACGCAAATTTCAAATTTTACTTTTCATATTTTTTTAAAAAAAAGTAATTTTTTAAAGAAGTTTAAACAATAAATAGCGTATAGTGTCTCTTTAATGTGTCGTGACAGATCACCTTCAAGCGGCTCGTGAACTGATCATCTCTTCATACTAGTTCATTTATAGCATCAAATAAACATGAATGAACATCAGAAGGAATGTTGTTTCAAGACGTGAGTACAAACTATTTTTCAAGTTCACCAACGTTAATCTACTAACTCCCCTGACTGCGTTGTCGGATAAAATGGCGGATTCTGGGTTATGATTGGTCAGATCGCCTGTCAATCAAACTGCCGGCGAAGGGTCAATTAGTTTCTTGGCAAAACTGACCCCCGCTCCTTGATACCATCGGAAAAGAAAGAGAGGATACGGAATAACAACAATAACAAACTACTGGAGACAGCAAGAATAATAGATGCCCACGTTGACAAGCACTTGTGTGAGGGGATTAAGCGATGCAAACTATTGTAGTTTGAATGTGTACAAAGACATTTTTATCTCATAACTCTTGGAAAGAAATATCACAGACACTGAACATGGATGAATCTTTTTGCACCACATAACGTATGTTTGTGCAAGCTATTAAATGGAGTATGCTGTCCAACTGTGTGTACAAAACTGAAGTATACTTTGGGTTTTAGGGGTTGGCAACACCCTAAGAAAAACTTCTCCACCGGCAAAATGGTTGCCCACTGCTCAGTGTGTGTGTTTACCACTCACTACTCCTAACTAACTTGGATGGGTTAAATGCAGAGGACGAGGTTATTTGGCCTTCACATGTCGCTTTCACTTTCAACCACCCACAACATTCTAAACGGAGACAGAGGCACGTCCGAATTTGGCCTATGATCATATCACATCCTGTCTACTGAGATACATTCATCTGATTGATATTAGAAGGCAAAATAAATGTATCCTTCGTTACATGTATTCTCTGCCTGGACTCTTTAGTTTGATTTTGTCACATGTGCTCATTCCCATCAGCTCTGTGTAATTTATTATTAGTCTCATTATCTACTCTGTTCTGTGTATTTATACCTTGTCGTTCGTTATATTTAAGTGTAATGTCTTGTGTGGCTCTTTCTCCTGGTTAATTCTCCTGTTGATTAATATTAAACATTGTTGCTGTATATCCTGTCGTTGTGATCCTCCTTAACCCCCAAGAATGTAACACTATGATATTCCACTATTCTGTGAGTTAATAATAATAAAATAGCATCTGAAAGTTGAGGTTGGTGGTGAGTTTGTGCGTAAAGGTATGTTTTTGCACAACTTTTTCAATTTTTGATTTCATTTCTAGCTAGTATTGCTATAATTAAATAATTATTTAGTTATTGCCAAAGTTCTCTGTATTTTATTGTAAATTGGGAGGTTATTTCGAGTTATTAGAAGTTACAGTCTGATAGAGAATCCAGACAATAATTCAAAGCAATTAGAAACCACAGAAATGAAATGTTAAAAACCATTAAGAACACATCTGCAACAGCATAAAACACTTTGACAGTTGAATAGCAACAGATTTGGAAGAGAACATAGCAACATGTTCAACATTGAACATGTTCAAACCACTCATAATGCATGATTTTCATTCCAAAACCAGTTCTGTGCAAACTCTCCATACGCCAATTCTAAAAATTTACCTGGTCATATCAATAACGGTTAGGGTGGGAATCTCTAGGCACCTCACAATTCGATTCGATTACGATTCAGAGGTCTGCAATGCGATGGTATAACGATTATCAATGCATCTTTTTTTACAGATTTTCTTTTTTCTCACTGTGTGACTACTTAGTATTTTTAAAGCAAAGTATTTATAATGAATTACTTCCAATATCTTTTATTAATAAAACAAGTAGAAGTTATTTGGTAAGTCAACTGGAAGGTTTGCCAGCATATGTCACAGCATTGCAAAGAACCAACAAGAAAAGAAATGTGTGCCTGTAGCAGCATGCTTTCTGACTCACCAACATAAATGAATAGAGTTCTAACCAGCATCCTCCTGTTATATTCAATAAGCAATATAACAATATTATATCATATTAATAATAAAGCAATAACACAACTTCTATATAGTGTGGCTTGTCCAGGCTGTGTTTTCCATAAGCACTGTAAGATGCCACCAATAGTCTTTACGATTAACTTAGGTTTACAGTCGTGGCTAAAAGTTTTGAGAATTACATAAATATTAGTTTTCACAAAGTTTGCTGCTAAACTGCTTTTATATCTTTGTTTCAGTTGTTTCTGTGATGTACTGAAATATAATTACAAGCACTTCATACGTTTCAAAGGCTTTTATCGACAATTACATGACATTTATGCAAAGAGTCAGTATTTGCAGTGTTGGCCGTTCTTTTTCAGGACCTCTGCAATTCGACTGGGCATGCTCTCAATCAACTTCTGGGCCACATCCTGACTGATAGCAACCCATTCTTTCATAATCACTTCTTGAAGTGTGTCACAATTAGTGGGTTTTTGTTTGTCCACCCGCCTCTTGAGGACTGACCACAAGCTCTCAATGGGATTAAGATCTGGGGAGTTTCCAGGCCATGGACCCAAAATTTCAACGTTCTGGTCCCCGAGCCACTTAGTCATCACTTTTGCCTTATGGCACGGTGTTCCATCGTGCTGGAAAATGCATTGTTCTTCACTAAACTGTTGTTGGATTGTTGGAAGAAGTTGCTGTTGGAGGGTGTTTTGGTACCATTCTTTATTCATGGCTGTGTTTTTGGGCAGAATTGTGAGTGAGCCCACTCCCTTGGATGAGAAGCAACCCCACACATGAATGGTCTCAGGATGCTTTACTGTTGGCATGACACAGGACTGATGGTAGCGCTCACCTTTTCTTCTCCTGACAAGCCTTTTTCCAGATGCCCCAAACAATCGGAAAGGGGCTTCATCGGAGAATATGACTTTGCCCCAGTCCTCAGCAGTCCATTCACGATACTTTCTGCAGAAGATCAATCTGTCCCTGATGGTTTTTTTTGGAGAGAAGTGGCTTCTTTGCTGCCCTTCTTGACACCAGGCCATCTTCCAAAAGTCTTCGCCTCTCTGTGCGTGCAGATGCGCTCACACCTGCCTGCTGCCATTCCTGAGCAAGCTCTGCACTGGTGGCACTCCGATCCCGCAGCTGAATCCTCTTTAAGAGATGATCCTGGCACTTGCTGGACTTTCTTGGACGCCCTGAAGCCTTCTTTACAAGAATTGAACCTCTTTCCTTGAAGTTGCTGATGATCCTATAAATTGTTGATTTAGGTGCAATCTTAGTAGCCACAATATCCTTGCCTGTGAAGCCATTTTTATGCAACGCAATGATAGCTGCATGCGTTTCTTTGCAGGTCACCATGGATAACAATGGAAGAACAATGATTTCAAGCATCACCCTCCTTTTAACATGTCAAGTCTGCCATTCTAACCCAATCAGCCTGACATAATGATCTCCAGCCTTGTGCTCGTCAACATTCTCACCTGAGTTAACAAGACGATTACTGAAATGATCTCAGCAGGTCCTTTAATGACAGCAATGAAATGCAGTGGAAAGGTTTTTTTGGGATTAAGTTAATTTTCATGGCAAAGAAGGACTATGCAATTCATCTGATCACTCTTCATAACATTCTGGAGTATATGCAAATTGCTATTATAAAAACTTAAGCAGCAACTTTTCCAATATTTATGTAATTCTCAAAACTTTTGGCCACGACTGTGCATCGTAAGCTTACATCTTTTGAGAAATACAGCCCAGGTCCTAGTTCCCTTCAACTTCAAAGTCAAAGGGCTTTCCTACACTATTGGCGATATGCTAAAATCATTAAGAACGTTAGCAATCAAATAGCATGCTAAAACATTTCAGAACATGCTAACAATTGCATAGCATCCTTGGGGATCTTAATGTCCTAAAAACCACCAACAACAGCCTAGAAACACCTTAGCAACCACCCAGAACCCTTAGAATAAATAGTAATTCAATAAAATTTCCAATCTATCACCTAAACATTGCTAGTAACAGCATAGCAATGTGCGAAACAACTCAGAGCAATCACACATTCTTGCAGTCACACAGGTCCTTGGTAATATTAAAAGTTATCATTATTTATATTTTGGATATATATGAGGAATGTAAAAATTAACTTGTCAAATAATGCATTAATGCAAATTCATTTTAACGGCACAAATTTTAATAAACAGCGATTAATTAATTTTGATGTTTTGTTGCAGAAAAAATTTAAAGATTGCAGGTAAAAATGTGCGTTTCTCATTTCAACTCATGACAATCATGTGATTAATCACGATTAAATATTTTAATCGACAGACAGCCCTAATATATATATGTATGTGTATATATATATATATATATATATATATATATATATATATATATATATATTTCCTAAACGTCGACCTTTAATCTAGCTGAATTGTAAATGGAACAAACTACAACTACAAGAGCACGGTGTTGTTCAGGCACATAACTACTCTCACATATGTTTTTAGAGTTAATAGACTCTCTCTCTGTGTGTGTGTGTGTGTGTGTGTGTGTGTGTGTGTGTGTGTGTGTGTGTGTGTGAGTGTAGGCTCCAGTCAACTGTATTGTGCTAACCTCATAGTGACCCTGGGCTTAAGCTCTCTTTTGGACAGAGAATGGGCCGTTGAGGGGTCTGAGGATGTGTGTGTCTGTGTGTATGTGTGTGTGTGTGTGTGTGTGTGTGTGTGTGTGTGTGTGTGTGTGTGTGCGTGTGCGTGTAAGTCTGAGGTCTGAGTAAAGCTTTGAGAGTTGTTTGGTTTGGCAGGTTCTGTTGACTATTGATGTTAGGGAGGGAGTAAGTTTAGGAGTGAGAGACCCACATTTACTGCACTGAGAGAGAATCATTCGTGCACATGAGAAATAAATCGACAATAAAGGCAATCAAGAGGTTATCCAATCAGATTCCATTATTAGGACCTTTTGGATTATGAAATGACACTGTGGGAATTACAGCAGGTGAAATTGCGACTGATGGAGTTCAACGGTTTCTTCAGATCTTGAGATGGCAGGTCCACCCCATAGCAAAGAAAAACAGAAATGAGATCTCTTTAATCTCTCAACTGTTTCTTCTAGACTGCAATGAGATTAAATGGAGACACTTTCTTAAGTCTCTGGCTTCTCAAATGTTTCTCCAGAGAAAAATAACCCTGGCATC
Organism: Opsariichthys bidens; assembly: GCA_037194245.1. Taxonomy (NCBI): domain Eukaryota; kingdom Metazoa; phylum Chordata; class Actinopteri; order Cypriniformes; family Xenocyprididae; genus Opsariichthys; species Opsariichthys bidens. The sequence goes on along the minus strand of CM074287.1, from coordinate 7,569,597 downwards.
TCATGTTTCACAAAAATCTAGTTAAAATGAAAGTTATTATAATTAGTAGTATCAGTAGTAGTGTCATCGTATTAGTATATTATTATTATTATTATTATTATTATTATTACTATTATTATTAGTAGTAGTAGTAGTAGTGCTTTTGTACTGTTTTTGTTTGAATTTTTTTTTTTGGTGTTTCAATTTAAATTACTTTCATTTAATTTCCTTGAGAGTATTATTATTATTATTAATAAGATGAAAAAATTTTCGAAAAATTGGACATGATTTTGATGACATAACTGAGACATTTAAGTATTCTGAGTGATGAAAGTAACATCTTAGAAATACAATTTCCTCCTGTAAATATTCAGATATTCGGATGTCTGTCTACTCTAGACACCTCAATATCACAAGCTAATATCTCAGATTTATGCTTAGAGTTTCTGTTGGTCATATTAAGAGTATGTAGAATGTAATAACACTAACGACAGATTCATCTCATCAGCATATCCGATTTCAGACAGAAAGGGTAGAGAATTGACTGTCCACATGACAGCATGCATAGACAATCTTAATATTTTAGCCGAACAACCAATCTCACGCACACATTATCATAACACTGGCCTAACTCCCATATAGCCTGACTGCAATGAAATGTGCGTGTGTTAGTTTAAGGGGTGCGTTGTTGCAGGTCGAGGGTCATTTAAAGGACACACTATCAATGTATCAGCTTCAGATTCTGGTCTTTATTAAACCCAGTAATAATAACGAATTTAAATGCAAAACAAGACTTCATCCCAGGAGGAACCACGAGTCAAGGCTGGGTTCTGGAGGAATCATTTGAGAGACAGATGCAAAGATCAGGTGCAGGTGGGAGTGTTTCCTTTCCAATGTGTGTGCGTGTGTGTGTACGGACATGTACAACTATATTTGTGAGGACTGGCTTGAGTTTTAGACCAGCGGGGTGAGGACAAAAAGAGTACATTTTGGCCAGTTCTCATTTTCGGAGACCCCTTTAGAAGCCTGTTTGAGGGTCACGACTTGGCTTTAGGGTCATAGTTATAACTGGGTTTAGGTTTAGGGTAAGGGATCGGATCAGGTACTTAGCTGTGATGGGTAAGGTTAGGGTAACGAGGGGACAAAATGGCAATATCCGAAATCCTTTCCTTGTGGGAGCATGTTGTGGTCCATATGAGGAAAACAGCTTATAAATGATATAAAGTGATGCAAAAATGTAGGTAGGTTTAGGGGAGAGAAAGTCATTCAAAAATATGAAAACCCAACATATGTGCATTTATCTTGATCACACTTTTGAAATTTGTGTCGTTTGATTTAATCACATTTAGCAAATGATGTTTTAGCAAATAATCATGTCATTTATCATTTTATTTTGTCGACAACACTAGCTTTCCCAGTGTATAAATGGAATTTTTTACATGAAAATACAGAATGCAAAAGATTGAAATGAATTGATATTTGTATTAATCAAGGATGCGTTATATTATTTTCCTACTGGATGGATTAAATAATTTTTACTTTTTTACTGTATTTTTGTTCAAATAAATGCAGTCTTGTTTAGAAGCTCAGAAACGCTAAAAATAATTGATTTGATATTTTGACTATTAACACTTGAGGGGCTGTAAGAAACACTCTGGGGTCGGTATTTTCAGATCCAAAACACACACTCACTCACACACACACACACACACACACACATATATATAGACATAACATTCAGCTGAGGGAGAGAGAATCACAAAGCCGGTCCTGTTTTCGCACCTGCTGCTTTGAACGACATTAGGGGCAAAACCAAGACACGCACACACACCCAGCAAAGTGAACCACCTCACTACATGAAGTTCACACAGTGGTCATGACCGTGTGTGTCACAGAGTTCTGTTAATTGAGGGAAAGGAGAGCGGGATCCTCAGGTGAGCACTGCTCAATGGCGCACCTGTGTCATTGTCAACGTCACCCGCCGTCACCCTCTGAACTCCGACCCCTGACCTGTAACCGTAGAGCTCTCGTTTAGGGTCTCAGATAGACATACAGTCCTTAAGGCCATGGGAATGACATCTGGAAATCCGCTATATCTGTTTACCGCTCATAGATGGCTAACGCAGACGCAACGAAACAAAGCGCTGAACAGTAACGAACTCGGACAATCGCTTCAAAGACGCGTTCGGAGAGAGAAAGAAAGGAAGGAGGTTTCCTACAGCTGTAGAAGTCATCAGGGTGGAAGCGACAGTGTCATTAGCTCAGGGCTGTCAGCGGCCCTTTAAGACCGCCGGAGGTTTATTGTTGTCATAATGAGTGGTGACGGACTAAAAGGGGAGGTGTGTCCAGGGAATAATCCGCTAGTCAACACCCACATTACAACCCTAACAAGCCGTCTCGCACAGTCAAAACACACACATGCATTCTTTGACCTCTGTTTGCACAGAAAGGTGCTAAATGGGCATGTCATGTCCGACGTGTGACTGCGTACGCGGTGTGGTCTCTCCCACTGCTCCCAGTCCAGTCTTACCGGGAGGGTAGAGTTTCCAACCTTTAGTTCGGAGTAATGTAAATATTCTAGAATGAACAGTCAATTATGAGTGGAAGAGAAGGCGAGAAAAAAAGAGAGAAAGTCTGAAATTATCTGTGTTATTTATAAGGCACAAAAATTATGATAAATCACAACTGGCAATCTGTTTTCAAATGGTCCCTTACTAATAATATCCATATACAATAAAAATGAACATACTCTTTTGGTTGTTGTTATACCCCAATTCCCATTCCTGTTATACGTACATGTAACAGAAAGAGTATTTATGTTGTACCATTTGTTATCGTGCTTTTAATGTATGCAGATCTGAATAATAAAGTATTTTTAAGGATTTTTTTAAAAAAAAAATACTTTATTGAGAATCATTTTTGAGAGTTATACTTGCAATTTAAACCAAGAAAATTGTGAAATGTCTGGAAGCATCTTTTTCATGCTTTATATTATCATACGGTCGCATGATTTATTAAATCAATTACTTGTATTGCTGATATCTTGAAAGAACTGCCCTTTGTTATGGATATGACGAAAATACTAACAGGACGGAAAGTGAATTAACTGATAATTAAAATAATATTCCCAAGAAACAAGCTTGATTTGAGACGTTATGATGAGTGAAAATGAATTTGATAAATTCTGCCTTTTATCATGTTAGCACATTGTGTTATTAGACGGAATAATTCAAAAAAATTTTACCCATTCATTCATTTATTCATTCAGTCACACATTCATTTTCCTTCACTTTTTATTTTGCAAATGTAATATTTCGAGTGAATATAAGGACATAAAACTGTAGTAAGAGTGAAACTAAGTGTATTCATCCAGCCTTTGAATTTTTGTATTTATGTTGTTTAATCAGCATTAAGGCTCATTCACACCAAGAATCATAACTATGACGATAACTATAACAATCAAGTTTTAATAATTGTTCTAATTTGTTCTAATTCTGTAAAGATAGGGAAGTCCACACCGCAAATACAACGTTATCATTATCATTGGAATCACTTTCAAGAATGATTTTCTCCAGCTGATGAATGATAAAAACATTCAGCCAATCAAAATTCACCCGCTTGAGCATTTAAAGTGGCAGAAGATGCAAATATAGTGTGTGCTTATAATAAACAAAACATTATCGACCATTGTTGGTCACTAGTGATCGTTATCATTCTTGGTGTGAATGAGCCTTTAGTCTCAAAAATTTGTCCAAGATGAAACGGGCTCATTTTGCTGAAACTTACTGTATGAGTCATAACTATAATTAAATATTTAGAGTACTGATGAGATGTAGAGTACAGATGTAATGAAAAGCATTTGGTTGAACATCTTTACTCCATCAAAGCTATTGACTTGTTATATCAAACATGTTTACTTATATAAATATGCATATATCTGTACATCAGGTTTCTGTGTGAGTGTGTCTAAATGAATACGGCAGTCGCTGATAGACATTGATGTTTGTAGCTCTGTTAAATGATCCTTGAGGTTCCACTGTGGGCAATCTCCTCTTGTTAACATTAATCTAAACATGAACTCACAGCGCACACACAGGCAGAGGCCAGCAATCTATGGAAATCACTCAGCACTGGACTGAAAGACAAAAAAAAAGTTAGATATGGCTTCATGTCTACTGCATGTTTCCACTCCTAATCCTGTCACTCAATACTGTGTGTGTGTGTGTGTGCGTGTATGTGGTGTGTTTGGGGTTAAGTGAGTGTATATATTTCATATCTATCTCATCTGTGTGACACCTTACCTAATCCCTCTATTCCTGCACGGACAAAAAAAAGATAACTTACCTTTACAAAACAATGCCTTTAAAAAAAAAAAAAAAAAATGTAATACAATAATATTTTTTAAATGTGTTATGGCATGATATACACAATGGTATTATGATGGTAATACCCATGGTATTAGTTGATGAACCATGAAGTACCACATAATTACTATAGTACATGAATAAGGTAATTCACTATAATGCATATGAAAGTAACAAGGTACCATGGGCCCACCGTAGTACTTTTTTTTAAAGTACAGCCTTAATGCCTTATGGTGTTGATAAATTATTTTCCCTTAACTAAAATATATTTCTATGAAAACTCTCAGAAGATTAATAGCATGGTAATGTTATGACAACGTTAATGTATTCGGTGTTGGTAGAATAGATCTGCTACGCTGCTGCTGCTGATACTGTTGATTATTGTTCCTGCTGTTGCAGAACAAGTACAGGAGCTTGTTACTGCCAATACAAACACTTATACGCTGCTGTGGCATGTAAGATACTGGTTTAGCACAAATAGCATAAATAAAATTACCCGTAGTAGATTTATACAGGTGGAGCTGGGGAAGGAGGAGGGTTTCAGAGGAACTCTGAAAGCGCCCTGCAAACTTACAGGGAATGCTAACCACCTATTCAAACGTTTAATTTTGGTACAATTATAATAATTTATAATTGGTTTAGCACAAATGTCTTAAATAAAATTACCCGTAGTAGATTTATACAGGTGGAGCTGGGGAAGGAGGAGGGTTTCAGAGGAACTCTGAAAGCGCCCTGCAAACTTACAGGGAATGCTAACCACCTATTCAAACGTTTAATTTTGGTACAATTATAATAATTTATAATTGGTTTAGCACAAATGTCTTAAATAAAATTACCCGTAGTAGATTTATACAGGTGGAGCTGGGGAAGGAGGAGGGTTTCAGAGGAACTCTGAAAGCACCCTGCAAACTTATAGTGAATGCTAACCACCTATTCAAACATTTAATTTTGGTACAATTATAATAATTTATAATTGGTTTAGCACAAATAGCATAAATAAAATTACCCGTAGTAGATTTATACAGGTGGAGCTGGGGAAGGAGGAGGGTTTCAGAGGAACTCTGAAAGCACCCTGCAAACTTACAGTGAATGCTAACCACCTATTCAAACATTTAATTTTGGTACAATTATAATAATTTATAATTGGTTTAGCACAAATAGCATAAATAAAGTTACCCGTAGTAGATTTATACAGGTGGAGCTGGGGAAGGATGAGGGTTTCAGAGGAACTCTGAAAGCACCCTGCAAACTTATAGTGAATGCTAACCACCTATTCAAACATTTAATTTTGGTACCATTATAATAATTTATAATTGGTTTAGCACAAATAGCATAAATAAAATTACCCGTAGTAGATTTATACAGGTGGAGCTGGGGAAGGATGAGGGTTTCAGAGGAACTCTGAAAGCGCCCTGCAAACTTACAGTGAATGCTAACCACCTATTCAAACATTGAGAAGCAAGCTCATTGGCTATATGAACATGAACAACATGAACCAATCCGCTTGTGCCATGCAGTTAACGATATATCATCAATTGTGTGAAGGACCCATCAGCCTATGCAATCGGTTTCATGACAGAACTTGGTATTTCACCCAAAAATGAAAACTCTTATTATTTTTTCACCCACAGGTGATTCAAAACCCATCGTTATTTTGTTTTGTTTTTGTGGAACATAAAATGAGAATATTTGAAGAATTTGTTCAGCTCATTTCTACACAGACAACTTTAGGTGACAAAGTGTAATGTGTCTAAAGCTGCAAAAAAGTAATAATAAAATAAATTATTGTTTTAAATGATCATATATTGTCTCTGTCAGACGGAAACCTTGTATATCCAAAAATGCTACTTTTCAGGAAAAAAACTTTTTTCTTTCAAATAATTAAACAGTATTATCAAAGTTGATATTGTAGCTTTTATATGGTCAGAGAAATTGCATGCATCATTATATTATTATAATTGTACTAAAATTAAACTCAAATGTAGTTACAGGTTTTCGAATTTCAGACATACTTGTTTTGTCTGTCATTTAAACTCCAGCATCTGAGGCATCACATTACATTTTCATCACTCATATTTTTTCTGTCATTTGGCAAAAATCTCATCTTATTAAAGCACACACACTGGCTATTTAAGACAGTACTGGCTAGACTAAGACACTCTTTCAGCCTTTATGTATATTTAGAGCTGAAAAGGTTGCTTATGACCTTATTACATATCCATTTGCAGGAGTTTTTTTGTTTAATTGTTTTATGTTCTTTAATTTGCGCATCACCAGTAGATCATGTGCAAAATTTGCCACTCCCATCAGAACATTTGTAGAATTGCACTCTCACATTTATTTGCCCTGCTTAGTAAATCTGACCCATAGTGTTTCTAGAGTAAAGAAATGTACTTATTCAAAAACCAGTTCTTTATTTACTTTGTATTGCAAACAAGCAGAGGCAGTCCAAACTGTGTGCAGCACGTCATTCATGATGGTGGGATGGAATGTGATGAGATTTCGCAGAAAGTATGATGATACATTCCAGTGCTGGTCATATAATTAGCATATCATCAAAAAGTTGATTTATTTCACTAATTCCATTCAAAAAGTGAAACTTGTATATTATATTCATTCATTACACACAGACTGATATATTTCAGATGTTTATTTCTTTTAATTTCGATGATTATAACTGACAACTAAGGAAAATCCCAAATTCAGTATCTCAGAAAATTAGAATATCACTTAAGACCAATACAAAGAAAGGACTTTTAGAAATCTTAGCCAACTGAAAGTATGAACATGAAAAGTATGAGCATGTACAGCACTCAATACTTAGTTGAGGCTCCTTTTGGCTGAATTACTGCAGGCATGGAGTCGATCAGTCTGTGGCACTGCTCAGGTGTTATGAGAGCCCAGGTTGCTCTGATAGTGGCCTACAGCTTTTCTCGCATCTTCCTCTTCACAAGAGTCAGACAAGTTTGCTGGCCAATTAAGAACAGGGATACCATGGTCCTTAAACCAGGTACTGGTTGCTTTGGCACTGTGTGCAGGTGCCAAGTCCTGTTGGAAAATGAAATCTGCATCTCCATAAAGTTGGTCAGCAGCAGGAAGCATGAAGTGCTCTAAAACTTCCTGATATTTGGCTGCGTTGACCTTGGACCTCAGAAAACGCAGTGGACCAACACCAGCAGATGACATGGCACCCCAAACCATCACTGACTGTGGAAACTTTACAACGGACGTGGATCGGAATCAAGCAGCGTGGATTGTGTGCCTCTTGTGTGTTTTGAGTTCATTAGCTGATTAGAGTGTGGCACCAGGTGTCTTCAATATTGAGCCTTTTCACAATATAGTTATAATATAGTTGTCAGTTATAATCATCAAAATTAAAAGTAATAAACATTTGAAATATATCAGTCTGAGTGTAATGAACAAATATAATATGCAAGTTTCACTTTTTGAATGAAATCAGTGAAATAAATCAACTTTTTTGATGATTTTCTAAAAAAGAAAAAACCTTCTATTATAAGGTTTAGCCAATAGCTCTTTTAATTGGTTAAATATTTGCAAAACTCACAGAAAGGTTTAAAAGGTGACCATTTGTAATGATTTATAATATATAGTTCAGTTATGAAACTCTGCCGAGCAGCTGATTGGCTCACTTAAAGCCAATTGGTCGAACAATCGTTCTGTTTTGTTTTATCTGCATAATCTATTTATTCCTGACTTCAAATCAGATCAGTTAATTGCAGAACACCATGGGATTTCACTTGCCCTCCATCTTCCCCAGCACCACCTGCCTAGATCTTCTCTGGGTGGTTCTCCCTATGTTTCCTTGCAGCAGCCTAAATTCACTTCACTGTTTTCATTTGCATGTATTCTCACTCATCCAGCAGCAGCAGCAGTGTGGCAGATCTAGTCCGCCTAGACCCAGCCTATGTGCATTCCTTGTTTATTAATAAATGCTGGTTAAAATCATTCCGAGAGTTCTTATGATTGAATATATAGAAAGGAGACATGAGGTTTCCGCCCAACAGAGATGATAATATTGAATTTCATTATTTTCAATACTTATTAGTGTTTCCGAGTCCAATTTCTGTGATGAACAAACCAAAATATACTTCAAAAAATACGTATTGTAACAGATGTGTTTACTGTGAACTTTAAAGCTTCCTCAAATATTCTATTTTTCAGAGAAAAACAGTTATGGAACAACCTGACGGTGAGAAAATAATATCAGAAATGTTCACAGATATTCATATATCCCCCCTATTCAGTAGTTTTAACTGTAATATTGTTCAATGGAAACAGAGAGAGGGCCAGTCCCTTCTGCAGAGGTGCGGGATGTAAAGGCCAAGGCAGCTGTTCAGGGGGGCTTTGGGTGGCGTTAAGGGGAGACCCCTTATGGTCCAGGAAGGTTGTGGTGAGAGACCCCTGGTAACACGTCGCCCTCGCGTGTTGGTGTAAGCCGATATTGAGGTCACATCCCAGCTTCTAGCCCTCCGTCTCTTTTAATAGACTAAACACATATGTCTCCCTCTCACTCTGTCAGTCTCTCTCTCCACTCATAATGGCTCTGTCACTAATATGTGTATCTAATGGCACTAATGGAAAATGACAATATGGAACAGGCACACATTGGCCACCTAACCTCACGGGGATTCCAGGCCCTTGAGGACCCCATCAACTGTCACTTCCCACAAAGATCAAAGATCACTGCGGGAAAATGAGCAGCTACTTCATTTAGAGTAACAAAATGTGAGAAGTCCTTTCCCATGCTACAGTTCCACGAGCTGTTGTGGGTGGTTGCCAGGCTGTTGCTAAGGCGTTATGAATGGGTTTTATAATGCATTCCAGATGAAGTAGAAAGTGGGTTTTGTATACGATGAATGTAAACAAGACACAATGCCATAATGTTAAAACTGTAAAAACAAAATGAAAATCTATGTTAAATATTACATTCAAGATATAGTAAATGATTAAATTATAATATATTGGGTATTAAAACGTCATTCAGAGCTGTTATTAACTTAAACTATTAAAAATAGTTTTTGTTGATTAAAATAAAGCTGCAGTAAAATAAAATTAATGATGAAAAATTTGAACTTTGAAATGGAAAGTAGAAACTGAAATAAATTTTCAAAAAGTCAATAAATTTTAACCTGAAGTAAAAAAAAAAAAAAAAAAAACTAAAACTGAAATGAAAATAAATTAAAGCTAAATATAAAAATGACAAATCACATAAAGTTCTAAAACTTAAGCAATGAAATTCAAGTGAAATGTGAAAAAAATAAAAATAAAATATTAATAAAATACTATAATAGAATATAAATAATACTAAAATAACACTGCAAGACATTTTAATTAAGGGCCAAATTCCTTAAAAATGGCTTTTATTCCATAATTTGGGTACGAAATAAAATCTTTTGTTTGTTTCCCAACCTTAAAATAATATTTCTAGGGTCTCTAGGGGTGAAATAATAATGATAAAAAATGTAGCAAACTTATAAGGTGTTGCGTTTTCTGATCGGAATGAAAGGTGATCCTGGGGGGCCAGAGTTGTTAAAATGTGATTAAGAGGTTTTGATGGTGGTAATGTGGCCACCGTAAAGCAAACGGGATGTGGCGCACACACACACACCGCAAGCTGTGCTCCTGACGATGAACTTGGCCTTCCCCTCGCCATGTGGAAACCTAACACTAGCCCAAGCAGACGGTTGAATGACAGAGGGGCTACGAGGGTTCTTGAGGGTCCACGGAGGGGGAGTAGATGGGCTGCTGAGAGGTCTATGGGGACCTAGAGTGCATTTCAAACCCATCAGTGTCACTTATTTCGCTAAGTGGTGACATAACCACCATCACCACGAAAAATCCTGTGGGACCAGTCGAACTGGGCCTAACCAGAGACTGACTATACCGTTCAAGAATGTGGAGACAGAGAAACAAAGAAAAAGAGATGCTACGTTCTACCAATTGGGTGTAAAGAGTACCTCAAAACCATACTTGAGTAAAAGTAAAGACACCTTAAAGCGAAAATGACTCCATTACAAGTTACAAGTCACCAATTCCAATAAGTCTTTTTAACAGTATTTCACTCGTACTGAATGTAGACTCAAAGATGCATGTCCTCAACACCCAGAGACAACGCCAGTGAAAAACAAGAGACTTTTGAGAGAAACTGGAGAATAAATCAAAATAAAACTGAACACCTCAATATTGCAATAAATCAAGGTTGACACGACAGCCTCTTAAACATCTACAAACATTCAAGACTCAGTTAAAAGTGCACAAGAAAACCATTATCTGTCAAAAAGGTAATGTTAAGTAAAATTAAAACTCTCAAAGTTTAAGTCTACTTGCAGCCTCATCGCATCTGTAAATGAAACACCTGCGATGCACAACTACCGGCTAATGCGCTCGCATTCGCGTAAATTAGCCGTGTTGACGTGAGTGAGAGCAAAATCCACAAGATATAGTACATTCAATGCCCTGTGCATGGCAAAATTAGATGCAAGAATACATTTACTCTCTACTTGACTACAAAAATGTGGTTAAGTATAGAGTAAACGTTGCTAATATAAAACTACATTTACTCGAATACTTTACACCACTTTTGGGTTTTAAAGAAGTAGGTCCTGGAACTCATTTTATTTTAAAACTTGAGAAGATATAAATTAAGTTCGTCTTTTTTATTGCTGATTCTTTTGTGATAAGGTTTGGAAAATGTTCAACCCTGTTAACAAAATTTAGGTCTAAATATATATCTAGCTATTTTGGGACCAAATGTCACTGGTATTGCTGATAAACTCAGGAAAAAATACTAGTTTAATAACTTTTCTCTTACAATAACCCCTATAACAGGGTTGAATGGCTTGATTAATGCAGCACACGCTACAAAATGCATAGAAACTGAGACAATTGTTTGAGATTATTAACTTTTCTCTTTTTTTACCCACTATGCTGACAGGGCCCATGAAACTCGGTTCTATCCATCAGTTGTTGAGTGAACGCAGCTTGAACTTCAAGAAAGAGGCGGAGTTTAAGTCAATTTAATGATAAATTACATTTTGATTAAAAATTATGGGCTCCAACAAAATTATAAAAGTGAATCGTGAAATAATAAGATGCTTTTAGAATTTGGTGAATCTTCATAACATTTCGTATTGATTTAAAAGAATGCTCAATTTGATCACGGGGCAGGAAATGCAGTAACAGGGTTGAACAAAAAAATGTGGGTCATAACTAAATATCATGTTTTTGGTCATTTAAATGAAATTGTTAACTAAAAAACTATTAAAAACTGCTTTTACCATTTACATTCCAAATATTAATATCAAAACAATTTTTACTAATACCAATTTTAAATATTATCTATTATTATATATCTATTTTATATATATATATATATATATATATATATATATATATATATATATATATATATATATATATATATATATATATATAAAAAGTGTACCATATTTGTGCTGTTACATGCCTTGATATTTCCTGACTACGACACACACACAAACTCAGAGGAAGTGAAGCAGTAGATCAGAATGACTCGCTGATTGTCCTGTTTGATGAAGGTTTCACTTTGACTTTTCCTCCCCCACGTTACAGAAAAACACGTCGACTTAACTGAGCTCCAAGAATGTTTTTAAATATTTCATTTCACTCCATTCTTGGTATTGAGTGACATGATTCATTTTTATCCTTACTAAATGCCAGCACTGCATCACAAGTAACCACATGCACAAACACAGGTTATTTCACCCAAAAAGTGAGAATGGTATGATTTCCACAACACACCTACACAATGTTCCTCTTTCACAAACTGAAATTTATGAATCAAGCTTTGAACGATCCTAAATCTATCCTGATTCCAATTTTGCGGCCCTGTCGTAACATCCACAAAATGCTTTCAGGAGCTAAATAATGCTCGTAGAACTAAAAAATGCTGTCCAACGTCATCATCAAACTCTTTTTAACTGACATGTATTGTAGTACTGAATATTAGGGTACCACTGAGCACTAGATGGCACTAATGAATGTATATATTTGTGTATGAGTGTGTGCATAAATATATATATATATATATATGCTCTAAATATTCCATTAAAATTTGTGAGAACAGACAAAAATAGTGTCTTTATCTTAGAGAAGATGCACAGTTAAGCCTTTCTTTTACATTATTTTTTTTTTTTAAATCTGACGTTATAAAAGTTGCTTTAAAACGAACAGACAAATTAAATTTAACAAAAAAAAAAAAAAAAAAAAAAATCTATGTTTTCTTTCAAGAGAATCTAGACTGCCCACTGGTACTTTTGGTGGTGCAGACAAGATCTGGCGATTATCTGATGGTTCCGTATGTTTCAAGGTGTCCATCTCTCTAGACGCCTTGGGATTTTTTTAATGACATATGTCCTTTGTCTCTAAAGTCACAGCCTGCCTGGGAAGACCACATATGAAGAGGACACGAATACATCATGTGGGGCCATATCGGAGCGGAAAATAACATGAATTCTCTTGTCGTTATTAAAGCCACATAGCAAAGATACAATCAGAGTGCCCATGGCGACAAGTAGCTCGAACCATTCTCACTCGCCTGGCTAATAAAAGAACAAAGATAATCAGATATTGAAGATAGAGAGAGAAAAACAGAAAAGAGAGAAAAAAGGAAAAAGATAGTGTTTATCTCAAGGTGGACAAATCTTTAGACAGTTGCAGACATTGTCCTTTAAGGTCAGCTAGTGAGGTGGACCCTTGATGTGGTTAAGAAAGGACACTAGTTCTGAAAGTGTGTGTGAGTGTGTTTCGCTGCGGCCCGATGTTTTGCTATGCGCGCAGCTTTGTGGTGCAAACCAAAGTCACGAAAGCTGTGTTTCTCACAGAAGCAAAGCAATGCTTTCTTGACTGATCAAGTTGTTGGAATCCTGCACATTTTATTGCTCTTTTCTATGTACTTTTTTCATTACAAAA
>CM074287.1:7511284-7551284 GCA_037194245.1 Opsariichthys bidens | reverse complement strand
ACATTCTCTCCCCCTACAGTAAACCGTAACCTAACTATGACAGAAAACAATCTGCATTTTTACATTTTTAATAAAACATTGCTTAGTATGATTTTAAAGCAATTTTAAATATGAGGACTCATGAAATGTCTTTAAGTTGTAATACCAGTGTAATACCTATGTCATTATATAAATTTGTGTCCTCAAAAATGAATACACATACACACACACACACACACACAAAAGGGCAAAATCTTACAGTGTAGAAAAGTCAGCAAGGTCAATCTTGGGAAAAATTTAAAGCTGAAATGTTAATCTTAAAACTGTATAAAACATACATTAATTCTTCTGTTAATTTTTTTTTTTTTTTGAGCTGTTGTCATTATTCCTGCCCTGTTTTAGATGTTTCGTTTTAGGTGTCGCATTTTCAAGGCAATAAAATTATACATGTAACTCTACACAGATAAGATTAGTAAGTGATTTTCTTCTATATGTTTTCTATACTTTTAATAGTGAGTATTATTGGATATATATTATGGTATCAAAATTATACTTAAAGGTTACATTAAAAAAAGTGGACTTTGTTTGAAATTGCAGGGGTGAACATTTCCCTTAAGTACGCAGGATTAGTGTGTGTGTGTGTGTGTGTTTTTGTGACATATCAGGACACAAATGTGTATAATGACATGGGTATGACACTGGTATTACAACTTCAACGTGAAATATGAGGACATTAATGGACATATGAGGACATATGTCCCCACTTTTCAAACAGCTTTAAAAACATACTAAACAAGGTTTTATTAAAAATGTAAAAATTCAGAATGTTTTCAGTGAGGGTTAAGTTTAGGGGTGGGGGGGTGGGGGGTTAGGGGGACAGAATGTACAGTTTGTACAGTATAAAAACCATTAGGCCTATGGAATGTCCTCACTTTGATAGCAAAACGAACGTGTGTGTGTGTGTGTGTGTGTGTGTGTTTCTACTGATATTCCCTTGTTGGCACAAGTGTGTTTTTGTGAGTAACATTGGAGACAATTGCACTTTTTCTCCTCCTCTTCTTCTTCTTTTTAACAGCTAGATTGGAACTGGATCAGGGCAGAATTTGTCTTTGTAACGTCCTTTGAACGCTAAAACCAGTGCACTACATCTGATATGTTCATGCAGCTCAGATCTGCTGAGATGTCAAAATCACGCTGTTTTATTGTCTCTGTTTGAAGGTGTGACGCAAGAAAATGACTTTTTCTTTCTTTTTTATTTTGTTAATTAATCGTAAAAAACTATAAAATATTTTTTTTCAATTAAAGCTAAGTAAGTTAAAATGATTAAATTGAAGTTTTTTTTTTTTTTTTTGCGTTTGGTAATATGACGCATTAGTTCTATCTTATTGTTCTATATTAAGTGACGTATTGATATAGGCCAATTGATGATAACACAGGCACAGAATTACTGACACACAATGGGTTATAAGGCCTGCAGAGCCATCTTACCAATGTCGCTAAACTAGGTCAACAATGACTTCCTGCGATTGAGAACAAAACCCTAAAAGATCTTACTGCTATTAGCAGCAAAACCCACCAAGAGTGTGTGGGTGTATAAGTGTGAAATATTTACATTGAAAATAGGAGAAGCCATGAGAGACATGAAACGTACATGATCCTGAAAGAATATTCTTATAAATAAATTCAAGATACCAAACATAAAGCTATAAGCTCATTTGACAGCAAGGTTGATGGTAAGTATCAGGAAATGGTATCATGAGATGGTCCTGTGATCAAAAGTTTAGCAGAAAATATAAAAAATCATTTCTGCTGTTTTCAAAATTTCAGGACAATCTGATATTAATTTCAAAGTAGTCATAAAATATGAACTTTTTAACATCACAGCACATTATAACTTTAAAATGAAAAATAAAAACTCAGGCACAAATGGAATCGTTGAGAAAGACCCTTAATAAAATAATAAAATAATTAATAAAAAAATAAAATAAAAAAGTACAAAACACAAAATAAAATAAAATTTAAAAATATAATATAATAACAAATAAATAAATTAAAAGAAATTATATTTATATTATATAAGTTATATTTATACGAAATAGATATTAAAATGTTGCATCGAAATAAGTTAAACTACATACAAGTACACAGCTTACCATGTATCTCAGAAATGTGAAAGTTATGGTGAATCTAACCATACATTAGACATCCAATCTGTTATTTACTCATCCTCTACACACAGAAAAAGCAGTACAACACAACTTGGAGGGTGCACGTTCTACTTTATTCATATTCATCTTCCACACTCAATCTGATACTAATCATCTTTCTATTATGCTGTCAGCTGCACTGAGAACCAAAACTCGAGTGGCTTTATCCAGCTTTCAATAAATGTGCAAAAAACTCACAGGCCTACGACGGAGAAAGAATGTGACGAAAACAATAAGTTTGTTAGTTTATAGAAAATGGAAGCATGAGAACAATAACAGCTTTTCTAACTGAGAAGCTGGGAACAGAAAAACTCTCATAGAGTCAAACACTCTCATTCTCACTCTCTTTAAATGATCTAGCATTGTCGATCTGGGCCAGTCAGAATGAGAAAGATTCAAAGAATTCTCAGTATTCACTTTTCTGCTAATTTGACCTCTCAGTCTCCCTAAATGAGCAATAACCTCGTCTATATATTCTCACATGTTAAAAACCGAAAAATCAAAGACACTCTCTAAGAATTATGCCCTCCTCAATACGAAGAAACACAGCATGGGGAGGCAGAGCAGCCTCAAAGTTTCCAGCAGGGACTGTCAGCGCAATTCACCACCGATTCTTTTGATGGTGACATTTTGATGATCGGAGGAGAGGTCAGATTGGTTCAAAATCGAAACGGTTCAAAATCGTAGTAGATTGTCAAGATCTCGCACATAAACGGAAAGTACGTTGCTCGCAGTACAAAGCGTACGCATGTGGCCTCAGGAAGTCTTTTACCACATCATATGTCTGCCACCAGGAAATGATACACAAAATTGGATGTAAGAAAAACACAGTACAGTAAACGTCAAAGCCAATATGTGATTAAAATCTATACCCTGAATCATTCTGGTGAAAGTCATATGGCTAATATTTATCTTTGGATATTTTAAAGGCCCCATGAAATCCATATGCATTCGCCAAAAATCTGCCTCTGAGAACTAAATTTGGTCATTTTTTGTTGCTTATTGCGCTTAAACAGTCAAAAACGCACAACATAAAGGTCAAAATGCTGGTCTTGCGAGTTTTGACGTAAGCGAACGTAAAGAGTTGAGAAAGAAAACGCACGTGTAATGGATCTGTGCATCAGTCTTAAAGTGACAGCAGCCTAATTTACCTGCTGCCAAATTATTAGGTAATATTACAGATATGCATTCGATGTCAAAATTGTGGCCAGTGAAAATGTTGAGTGGCTAGTAACTTTGGAAAACCACGAGCCATAGCGGCTGGTTGGGAAAATAGTGATATCATTGAAATAGTCACTTTAAAAATCAAACCTGTGAACATTGTCATGGAGCGGCAATCTGCTATTTAGCAATAAAAAAAAAAAAAAAAAAAAAGCCAATCAAAAACTCTCAATCATTCTGCGTGTTCAGGTTTGCTATTAAAGTCATACTGTGCAACCAAAATGCACCAAAAACCCTAAATAACACGAATGTAATACCATTAAGAGGATCGGTGAAGATCAATATATATATGTAAAAATATCTAATTTTTTTTTTTTTTTTACTTTTTTATGACAAGGCAAGGCTAGTTCAAGTTGTAAAATGTCATGTGGTGTAACCCCTCACACACACACAAAACGCCACAATTATTTTATATTATAAAAAACAATACCTTGAAAAAAATATACAAATGTTTAAATAAAACGAAATAAAAATGATTAAGAATTGTACAGTCACACTTATTTAAGGTCCAAGGGAAAATGTTTTGACTTGATGGTTACACTACATGGTATTTTAGAATAAAAATAGAAACGTTAAACTAATATGAATGCAAATAGTACAGTTTAAACTATTCTTAGACTTTTATTTAATTTATCAAAGAAACTCTTATTTTTCATTGAACAAAAAAGTGTATTGATGGACATGTGTATTAACCATCATATTTTGGGTAAATATAGTCACGGCTAAAGATTGGTGTATGGCTGGAAAACCATGTTGACCAGTCAGCATCCAGAACAGGAACTATTCATTGCATATGTTGCACAAATCACACAGTTTCTAGTGATATCAGTTTAATATAATAACAATAGAAAAGAAGAAAAAAAACCCAGAGCAGGTGTTGGGTTAAAAAGTCGAGTGTGGGCGTTTTTGCAACTGCTACAAGAGGGCAGGCTCTGATAAAAGCACATACGCACATGCAGTCGGTTGTACCACCGTTCCACCGCACTGAGTCTGGGGGGTTCAGACTCAGAGCTGAGCCCACAGACGGTGCAGAAGAGCTGGGTGTGGTTTGGCCTGTCCAGCACATAAAGCAAGTCTGGGCCTCCCGCAAAAAAGCACGTCCTCAAACACATGTGGTTTATACCTGTCTGCCCCTAGCCAGGAGATGTGGTCATCCCTAAACTTCCTGCGCGCCCCCTAGTTACACTGTTTCCACGGGCGACTCTCACCTGCTGTGCACCTGTCAGATATATAACGTGCTGCAACTGCTATCACATGCCGAAAAAGCGCTGCCGATCCGAGGCTTTTATGTAACCGTTACCAAAGACCTGTCTCTCTCCAACACGCACGCCTCCAGACACCGAGGGGAAATTTAGAGTGAAAAGGACAAAGAGGGGTGAGAACGGCAGAGAGAGAGAGAGAGAGAGAGAGAGAATGGAGGACGCAACAGAAAGAGAAAGTAGAGTTGGAAAGTAAACAACTGAAACTCCTGTTTCCAACCCACTCTGGAAAAAAGGGACAAGTGCATATATATACACAAACTAACAGAGTACCTCATCTATAAATCTGACCCTCCAATCGGCATATATAACACACTAAGGGTTAAATAAAAATATAAAACATGCATTATATGTCACTCCAAAACTATAATAAAAAAAATTAACTTTTTTTTGCATTATCACATTATTTTCATGACATTTAAGCATTCTGCATTAATTCTGCATATATATATATATATAATTCTATATATATATATGCAGAATATATAATATATATAATATATATAATTATATATATATATATATGTTGTACTGTCATTATGCTAGTTTTCGCTATGCGGTACTGTAATAAAGTTCAAATAAAATCTGTACTAAGCCAATCAAAAATGGAAAAAAACACTCAAAGATAAAATATGGGAGAAAAAGGTTTGAGGAAATTGTTCTATACTGTCATGAAAGAAATGTTGATATTATAATCATTATTATTATTATTATTATTATAAAACAGGTTTAATTTTAGTCATGCAAAATGTATAGTTTATTGTATTACTCTTTTCATTGACCCTGTTGTGTGGCGTAAGAGCGCATGGCTTGTCGGACATAGCAACAGTAACTAAAGGGGGCGGGTCTTCGCAAAGGGTCAAATAGTAAAAAATCCAGAATGTGTGTGTCCTTGATTTGCAAAGAAAATACAAATTCACCATGTTTACTTAGACAATACCTTTGTAGCTTGGAGCCCAATTGTATATGAATTTGATAATCATTCAGCACCATGACAAACATGGTATAACCATCTGATACCACGTCTAATAGCTACTATAGCGCCATTTGACAACGCTGAGAACACATACTTCCGTAGCATTATAAACTGCATTCTTTCTTTCATCTAGACAAAGACGCACACATACTCGCTCAAACTTTACATATCTACACATGTGTCACTTGCAGTCTTTGCTTGAGCCACGTGAGAATTACTTCTCATAATTAGCTCGCAATTACGCCACAGATAATGATCGTACTCATTTCAGTTCAATGTTAGAAACAAGCGGGAAAAGGAACGAAAAGAGGTATGGGCGGACGTCTCCGAGGACAGTGAAACAAAAGGGCCGGAAATAAACGAGAGAGGATGATTTTGCGTTAATGAATTAAACTCATTGCCTCTTATAATTACAAAAGATCAGAAGATTTTGCACCTTGAACACGTCTCCTTCACCGCTTCAACATGCTCTCCTACGCACGCACACATAATTCTAGCATTGACTAGACGTACAACTGACACCTTTCCCACACAATGACATGCACATACACAGATTTAAGCAGTGCCAAATGTGCACATACTGTAGGCTTATGATGAAAAATTCAGCAGGTTTTCAGTAGGTTTAGGGTTAGGGGATGTAATATACAGTATATACAGAATATAAATCATTATGTCTATGAGAAGTCCCCATAAACCATGGAAAAGAGTGCGTGTGTGTGTATTCTGTCTGTTCACAAATAAATTAAGACAGGAAATTCAATTTATTTGCAGACATCCTTGAAACTCAGACATGAACACACATTTGCACACAAACACACACACACACACAAATACCAATGCAATGTAAGTGTAAGGTGTGTGTTGTGATATTTTATATTTCAGACCCTCCCACATCTGGGCCTGATATCCGGTTGTGTTAAAGGAAGGCAAGTCACATACAAACACACAGAGAAGCAAAACATTTATCCATCTTACAAAGAGATGGTCATGATGTGACATACACACACACATAAACACGCACTTCAATATTTCAACAAAAACACCATTTGGAATGCAACTTTATTTATGTTTGGTTAAAAAAAATGCAATAAATGAAAAACAAAAATACAGGAACACATCTAAACATACTTTTAGATCCTCACAGTGGTCTTTAAAATTAATAAAATAAGCATCCAAAAAAAATCCTGTCATCATTTACTCGTGGCATTCCAAATCCCTTCGACTTACTTTATTTCATATAAAGCAGAAAGCAGAAAACTTGTTGTACAAAATTGGCACTTCAACATATCATTGGCACCAAAGTTACCAAATGTTTCAACTCAAGTTGCAAATTGAATACATAGAAAAAAAAAAAAAAAATAAAAAAAAATAATAATAATAATCGGCGAATTTGTAAATAAAGTAGTGTTTCCATCTTACAAGCAATCAAAACAGTCACTTTTGGAGCAAATTAGTGCTAAATAAAATGAAAATAGAAGTTGTAGTCGCTGAGGCTCTTGTAAATTGTAAAATAGTACTTGCAGTTTAGTGCGCAGACAAAACTCTCAGACAAACTTTATTTGCTAGCAATCATGGAAAATGGCTTATACTGGTGAGCGACAGCATCAGACAGCTCTAGAGAGCAATAAAAGTCATCATTTTGATGACATTTTTAGAGTGTTTCAGAATGACCAGAGTCGTGTTTTCTTTTCTTATTCAAGGAACTTGAGACAAATTCACACTTGAGACTTGCATTAAGAATCTATTTGGTAAATGCGTTTCCATGGCAGTTTATGAACATGTCTTAAAGCAAGTCTACTTTTCCGGGCATATTTTAGAAATTTTATTTGCATCTTGCAATCCAGCATTTAAAAATATAAAAGTAATGCATGAAAACCTGCCGCCATACACATTTTTGTGACAAATCGTGTGACTATATCTGAATGTGAATGAAATCTGGATGTTATAGAAAAGTGGAATCCCTTTCCATAAATCATATGAGTTGAGAAGACTTTGAAAACAGTGACTTGTGGAAGTTGTATGTTCTACTTATATCATCGCTGTCAAGCCGAAACCTCTTATGTCCAAAAGCGCTACTTTTATTTAGTTGCAAGCGCATTGCATTACATTTTCATGAACTTGCAAGTTATAAAGTTTAATGTAACTTTGTAGCTGCTCAGTTTTTACTGTCATTTGGCTAAAATCTCAAGTTACTAAAGTCTCTTCTGACATTAAAAAACTACCGTCAGGAATTACTAAAGACGTGCAGTGATATAATTAGTGCTGAAAAGGTGTGGAGAACCCTTTATTTTCACGGCTGACCTTATTGCACATGCATTTGTAAGAGGAAGAGAGTATTTAAATGAATCATGCTAGTAATTTACTAAGGTTTGCGTTAGTCAATTTACTAGTACTTGTGTCATTATTTAACACCCAAGTATATGCTAATTTGTGCTGCTTTCGGTAAATTGCGTTGGTCAGTATGGAAATGATGGTGTCAGTAGATCATGTGCAGAACTCTTCACTCCCATATGTGCTTTTTTGGAATTGCTCTCTCAGACTAATTTGCCCTGTTTAGTAAATCTGGCCCATATCTCAAGCTCTTTCCATACTTTTCAATGGTTAAATATTTACAATAGGCATACGCAAAGGATGACCAATAGTAATGATTTATGAAGAAGAAAAAAAAAAAAAAAAGAAATACAGAGATACAAGGTCCGACAGTGACGATATGGTCATTTTCGAAACTTTAAAGCTGTATGTTTTCATTATAGGGAAAAGAGCAGCAGCACAAACATTCTTAAAAATATTCTATTTTTTTGTGCTCCACAAAGAAAGCTCAGGTTTGGAATAACAGAGTACAATTCATTTCTGAGTGAACCATTCTCTAAACAGTACCAACTTATGCAGGTGTGATTTCTGTTAGCATAGAAACACTGTTCTTTACTGCTGCAATATTTCTTTCTGAGATTAATATCCGGCGTCACATTAATGTTTAACAAGAAGGTCAACAGACTAGTAACTATGATCATTCTTGAAGAAAACTACTGGATCAATGTCAAACTCCATCTACTTCATCCAAATGCTTCTGCATTTGAGCAGATATGAGTTCAATTCATATTTTCTCAGTCTCCTATTTTCTATGAATAATCATTTTAATCTAAATGGATCCATCTCTGAAAGGACACATTGGTTGTGATGATTAATCACCGCACGGTCTGAAATAAATTAATTTACATATCTAGGAACAAAAACATTATTTATTTGAGTTCGGCACACCTGGTCGGTAAACCGCTGCCCACGCCGCAACACACTGCAGGAAAGCGCAATAAAGCCAGGAGAGTTATGATTATCATCTCAGTCATAATGCCTGCGTCAGTAAGATGAATGCAGGCGAGGGAGCGCAGGGACGCCGACTCCTGCTTTTAATAAATCCCACATCACCGCTCGCCAAAGTTCGTCACCGCTGCCATGACAACCGCATTTATTTTAGGACAGTTTGATAAATTAATTTGTTTTTATCGGATAAGAATACATTCACCGCCAAACTGATCTTGACTGAGAAATGAAATACGGCAAAGCAAAGGAAAGCTCTCCGGCTCGCTTTGGTGATGTGAGGCGGTTTTGATGCAAAAGTCAACTTTAGACAAACATATGGCAGATTTCATCCAAAATTGTATTCATATATACATTTTAAGATATGTATTCCTTGAGAATCAACTGAATCATAGTTGTGTCATGCTCTAATATTTTATAACTCTAAATAACATCATACATATATTTAATAAATAAAATAGAAATATATTTAATTATATTTTATATATATATATATATGAAATATTTAGTATAACAAGCTGTATGAATGTGTACATTTACTTCGAACTTATGCAAATGTTTTAAATAAATCGACATTTTATGTACAATGAAAAATAGTTTTGCAAATGGTTTATACAGAAATGTATTCTTGTGTTTCCATGGACATATTAAATATTAAATATATCAGAAAATGTAAAAAATTTCCACCTACGACAAACGGTCTTTTCATCCACATAAAATTAACATTTACGCTGTCTAAGGCATCTTGTCAGTTTTTTAACAAAACGAAGCATTTCCGTCATACATAAGTGGTTGTTTTCGGCCGTCTGCGAGTGTTTGTTCTATACTCTTAAGGAGAAAAAGAGGAAAGCTACTGAGAAAGTGATAAGAGAAAACTCCAGTGTGTTGCAAGAGAGTGAGAGAGCGAAAGAGAGAGAGAGGCATATCTGATATCAAGCCACAGGTCAAGCAGACACACACTCGTGCACAGACACACACTCGAGAAGACAAACTGGAGGAATGTGAGCTGGTGGAACAGCCTGCCTGATGGGTATCAAATGGAGCATCTTAGATAAAGATGCTTCTACCAGACTTCACTTACACACAAACACACAAACCAAAACATCCCCACCAAAACAGGCCGAAGTCGTCACTAGACATTTAGGTACGTGCAAAGACACACAGAATGCGTCCCCCACAAGGAAGGAGGCACATTTTGACGTATTAGAAACCGGAATTTGCGTACCACAAAAGTGTCGGTAAAGTAATCGGCAAAATCCCCGTGCATGCAAGGATGTTGTTTGTTATCGCAAATCTACACCATATCAAGTTGCGATATACAAATGCTAAACATCGAAGTGGAAATGGTTGTCAGAGCGCTTAGGTGTAGTTAACCTTCTTATCGTAATACAGCGCACTGCAGAATCAATAATAACCATGCCGCACCAATCTCCATGTCCGCCCAGGCGAGGAGGGAGCCAACGTTCCCTTCAAAATGGAGGTAACGTTGAAATGTTTAATCTCTGCGGCAGTATGATAAGATTGCTTCCACCATTTTGGTTCCAATGCATCTGAACCATCTCCCCTGTGCCAGGTCTGTGTGGGATGTGGCGTAGAAGCCATCTTTATCTGCAAACCCAAGAGTATCTTAGCTTTGTATCTCAGGCCCCCACATGAACCGAAGGGGAAAGGGATGGTGGGTAATCTTCATCATCTCCAATCCAAATACACTTCTGAATGCTTGCTTGCCGGCTTCATGGCTTCAGAAGGTCACCGTCAAGGCCTTTTAGATGGTTGCCTGCTTACTCATACCTACCCAATTAATACAGTTAATGTTGGCCATGAAGCTCCCTTCACAACCCTTTAACTTACATAATGTGAAGTTTTTGTAACTACACAGACTATTCAGTGAAAAACAAGTGAGATTTTTCCTTCTGGAATGAATTAGTGGTCTTGGCATAACAATTGGTTGAAGGGTAGGAGCTGAAATGTATATAATTATTTTATTCATGCCAGTTTCATATGGTTTAAATACATACTGGATCCACATTTTCCCTTCAGAACTGCCTTAATTCGTTGAGGCATAGATTCAACAAGGTGCTGGAAACATTCATCCGAGATTCTGGTACATATTGACATATTGTAAGCTGTACATCCATGATGCAAATCTCCCGTTCCACCACATCTCAAAGGTGCTCTATTGGATTGAGATCTGAGGAGGCCATTTGAGTGAACTCATTGTCATGTCCAAGAAAAAAGTTTGAGATGATTACACCATCTTACCCCCACACCATTACACCATCAGCTGCCTGAATGGTTGATACAAAGCAGGATGGATCCATTGTTTCATGTTGTTTAGCCCAAATTCTGACTCTACCATGTGAATGTTGAAGCAGAAATCCAGACTTGGACACAGTAGACACAGACAAAATGATAATACAAGCTTTTGCTCTTGGCACCATCTTTAAAGGTCAGCAAGACATTGGGTTAAGCCTTCGTCCTCCGTTGCACTATTGAAAAGATGCGTTCGGGGGTTGGTGTCATTTGCCACCATCGCTTTTTCAATGATGTTCGACTCTATTGACAGGAAAATATCCGACCTGTCCACTTACATTGCAGACACAAATACATGTATCTGATTCATCATTCAGATTTATTTCCACATATGAATGTGGCCAGAAATCGATCTGAGATTATCGTAATCCGTGTGCTTTTTTCCCCACCTTACATGTCCGTGGGTCATATCCGATCTGTGTCACATGGGAGGGAAAAAAAAAAATCGGAAATGGGTCACTAGAACCATGGGATGTAAATGTAGTCTATAATGCTATAAAACATTTAGCACAGTGTCAAAGTATGACAATTTATAAGAATAACATCATATTTTTACTCCAAACTCACGCCAAGTGTTTGAAATTATTATAGATTATTTTCATGCTTGATCAGTCTCCACCTGAACTTTATTCTCTTACCAATAGCTGGTGATGTGTTTGTAAAAGGGATTGGAAGTATTATTCATATTACTCCTTTGAGTCTCACTTGCAGACATTTTTGCAGAATCCAAATAACTACCACACTGGCAAGCTAACTTTTTTTGGAGTGCAGGTTAGAATGTCTAATCGGTCAACATGCAGTAGTAGCCGCAAAGCCTTTTTTTAAGGAATAATAATTAAGCAATAAATAGACCATCTCTGGTAGTTGTGCGCCGCCTTCTTCTGTTATACGACTGGTGGCGAACAGCGTTAAGATGCATCATTGGTATGTCAACCAGCGGTGCGTTTCCCAAATCCAACTATGGTCACAAGTTATGTTGTTATCAACAGAGTTCAACAGAACATGTGACTATAGTTGGCTAACAATGCTTTTGGTAAACACAACCCAAATATTTAATGGCGCTAGATTATTTGTCAGATCATATGTGCGATATTCATTTTTTAAATATCACGGTTAACACCAATACTGGTATATTGCAACACTTGTAATTAACACGATGATATTTATTTTAAAATATCACAATTAGTATATTGCAGCACTCCAAATATAAATGACTCAAAAAAACCATGTGGTAATCATGTAGTATGACTATCAATTAACATTTTTTCTTACACCCTGAATGGTGTGTGAGTGTAGAAACCTCAATTTTTTGAAAAGTTTTTAAAAATACATTTTTCAAGGTAAAAAGTAATTGGGTCTTCTAGGATAGTTTCTTTTGTTAAAAATAAATTACTACTAACAAAACTTTAGTCTACCAAAAAGTAATTTGGTCAACTGAAATGGAAATTTGTTTCAGAAGCTCACTTTTTTTTTTCTTCATAAAAATGTGCACTGTGGACACACAATAAGTGAATCATTTCTGATTTTCCTAAAATCATTGAATGATTGCAGAAGAAAGAATGTCAGAAAACATTAGTAAAAGAGTCCTATTCTACATTGCAGTGTTCAAATCACTGAGACGACTGCAAGGCCATTAAGTTAACACGCTCTGTAAAATAGCTCACCTCCCACCTCCCCATTCTTAATGTCATCTGAATGCTCTTTGATGGAGGCGTAACCTTATTTCAAACTGTGTTAACCTTGGCTCTTCCTCCTTCCCTTTCGCTCCATCTCGTTTATTTACCCAGGAACTATCTGCAAGCGGGGCGGTTTCGCGCTCTGATGAGCGCTTTATCTCTGAGCCCACCTTTCGCCTGCGTTGGTCTTGCGTTGGGTATCGGTGTTAATTATCTCGCCGTATTCCCCCTCTCCCGCCTATCAGATGGCCTCATCGCCACTACGTAATTATACGCGGCTCACGGCCGCCCGCCCCTCTCTCACGGGACCTGTGGAGGAAGTGTGGAGGGAAAACAGTAGAGACTCCATTTCATGGCGTGCAGATTGCCTTGATTTTTTACAGGAGCAGCTACAAATTGATGAAATATACAATAAGAGAAAATCTAAACGGCTATCTCACATTGACTACTGTTTTAAATTAGTGGCTGTTATTAAGTCAGTTGCAACTCTGAGTATTTTACGATATACAATTGAAAGTTGCACCATTTGTGGCGTTATTTCTGTGAACAATTGGAGTTTTGGCAAGAACTTTTTTTGATGACCAACCACCACAGCAAATGCACAGCATTTGGAACAACATTGGAAAAACATGCCTACATAAAGTCTTCAAAAACATGCCATTCCCTTCCGTTTCCAGCTTAAATTACCACTAGTGGCAGTAGAACAACAAACTAATACATTCTGATAACCAGATTCATATTTATGGCTTTTCTGATGTAGTAAACTTGCTCAGTAGCTCACCTGGTACAGTACTGCACTTGCGATGTGAAGTCACAGACTTATAAAAGCAATCTAAAATGGCACAGTTTTTCTGTGATTTTTAGTCTCACATTTTCTTTAGTTAACATTATCGGGTTTAGGGTAGGGTTTACCGTAGCAGTACGTAATTTTCAAACAGTATAGAGCATTAACCTTTTAGCTCCACCGTCATGTTACAACAACCAATGTAATAAAACACTTCAAGATTCACACGTACAACTTATGGTACTGAGCAATGTATGAAACGTGTATTGTGAGCACCTCCTGTGTTATTTGCCAATTCATGAAGAATCGCTTGTTTGTTTCCCTCACTTGTAAGTCTCGCTTTGGATAAAAGCGTCTGCTAAATGACTAAATGTAAAATGTAAATGTGAACACACTTTTATCTCCACTAACTGGACATTTCAATTTGAAAGTGTCATGGGAACGTTTTTCCAATGAGCTTGGGTTAACTATTTCAGATTATTTTATCAACCACATAACAACACCTTAGCAACCATACAGAACACTGGCCTAGCAATACACTAAAAAGCACTCGAAATGCCTTAGCAATTGCATATCAACACCCTGGCATTGTGATAACTAAATAAAGACAATTAATGTCGGTGTGAACCTTTCATCCTCAAATATTTCATATATATTTCAAAATTTTGGCCCCAAATTACATTCTAAGTTTAAAAATGGGCACACACTTGCTTTGTTGTTGTTGTTTGGTTAGTGCTTTAATTGGCACAGGTTTAATTTCATAGTTTCTCTTTCCCATCACCTTTGCTGGTCTCCCAGTTTCCATTCCCCCTCCATTCATTTTGTCTCTCTTCCTTGTAATAAAGCTGTGCTCCATGCCAAAGACTCCATGACCTTCTCTCAACTCTCAGACTCCATTGTAGCAATGAGAGAAGTAATTAATGCGTTATCCTCTCATCTGAGTATGTCGTCTTTTTAACGGAGGTGTACGGCTCCCTCTGTTTCTCACACACTCTTAATTAACTTGCGCTCCCCTTCGCCCAATTCTAACCACACAGTCCTTTCTTTTCTCTTCTGACGGACGTTCATTCACAATGAACAATGGTGGATGTGGACTCGCGGTGAGTCACGGATGTACCGTTCCGTTGAAGTTGTCAAGTGAGGGTGAAGAGAAAGTGAATAAGAGTAAAGGAGAAATGATGAAAAAGGGGAGATAAAAGTAGGAGTTTAACGCAAATGTATGTCAGAGTTTAAAAAGGACAGAGTATGTTGGGACAAGAGGCAAGAGAAGAATCACTTTACACATTTTGCACAGCAGTTTAAAATGAAATCTCAACCTTGATGTCGAGTACACAGAATTATACGGTGATGTTCCATTGATTTTGTGTTTAAAAAAATTAAAGTGGACATTAAAGTGCAAGAAGTTTAACACAAATGTAACGGACAGATGAAGGCTTATTACTTTATTTTGTCGGAAACGCTTAAGGTGTGTTTGCATTTTTAGGTCCAAAACATATATAACAATTTAGCGATAGACAACAAAGCAATACATTTTGATAAACAGTGGTGTGTATAGTTTTGATACACCAAATATTTTATACTTTGTGTCGTTTTGTTGGATAAGACTTGGTATAAAAAGGTATTTGCAGTGAACATACTTTGCAATATATATATATATATACATATATCGAGCTGTGTCAGTTGATTGTATTTATTTGTAAGTTTGAGTTTTTTGTTTTTTTTCAGAAGCCAATTCAGTTAACTCAGGTCTCAAAAGGAAAAAAACCCTCACTAGGCTCAGCGTGAATAGGTTTGATGCCAAAAAATTGATTTTGAGTTATTTATGATTATTTAGATTACTTGTTTTTTTGCATCACTCATGTCTTCGCAAACTTTATCAACAACAACAACAACAACAACAGTTCTTTACAGCACCATCCAGAGGCGTACACAACTCGGTGAATTGTAACGTCTTCCCAGGAATGACTTAAGATACATATCACTCTTACTAGGTAGTCCAAATTCCTCGCTTACTTTTCTCCAAACTGTCTCCTTTTTTGTCCAGTCTCTGTATGAATAAAAGTTGTTTCATAAAATTTTGGGGTTCCTGCAGTTGGCTTCTATAATGCTCTCCTCTTTTTTCTGATACAACCGGATGTGTTGATAAGCTCTTCGCTGATTGGCTTGTGCAACAACGTGTCATGCTGATTTCCCACTCGAGTTGCAGTTTTTCAGCTTGCCAGGAAGACGCTTTTGAGGCAATCAGTCGAATTCGCATCTAGTTGCGTCTTTGCATTGACTTTTTATGTAATCTACTCACGTAAATAATTACATTTGATTTTGGTTTGCAAACACCATTAGAATTTTGTAGTCGTATCAGACCCAAACAGGCCTTTATACATCATGCATATGTGCTTTTCTGCATGATACCTGACACTTACCTTTTCTACATATATTCAGTCCTTCCTCATTGTAAGAGGAAATGCAAATCTAGTCTCAGGTCATTGGCAAAGGGCATGCGCCCCCATCGCTAACACATAGCTGCTTCATTTTACCTCACGCTGACCCATCCAGGTGCTTCTCCAACTGTGGACCTGCATTCACTCTCAGTACAACAGTATGAAAGCTGATCTAGGATCAAGTTTCTCAGTGTCCATTTTGATATGGGATTCAACAATGCTGATCTAATGA
The DNA here is from genome assembly GCA_037194245.1 of Opsariichthys bidens. NCBI lineage: Eukaryota > Metazoa > Chordata > Actinopteri > Cypriniformes > Xenocyprididae > Opsariichthys > Opsariichthys bidens. The sequence goes on along the minus strand of CM074287.1, from coordinate 7,534,884 downwards.
CAGCTCTCAGAGTCCCTAAGGCCAGTGAAGTTGACTATGAGGTTGGTGTGTCCTCAGAAACCTCAAAATCTTATCCATCCAGACCATTAGTATGCTAAGTGACTGACAGCCTAGTGTTTATATAGGCTTTGTTCAAGTCAAACTGACCCTTGAGGGACCAAACAAGGAGCAGGGGTCTCCGTTGGGTTAAAGGGTCAAAATGTGATGACCCTTAGGCTGGCTTTGTCCCCTTTGATTAAAGCACTCAGTGTTTCTGAAAGTACCCTTCATTTCGGTAAAGACAAGATCATCGTTAAGGGGGAGCAACCTGGATCATTGATGAGAAAGACCCAGTAAAAGCCTACTCATTGGACCTGGCCAAAAGGGAGCTCACCCATAAAAATATAAATACAAAATATCAAACACACACACTCCCTCACATATATACAGAGCATATATATGCATATATATATATATAGTTGTAAAGTTTAGGTATTGGGTAGGATTAAGAACGTAGAATAAGGCATTCACAGAATAAGGCATTAATATGTGCTTAGTAAGTACTAACAAATAGCCAATATTCTAGCATTATGCATGATAATAAGCAATTAGTTAAAAGACCTTAAAAAAAGTGAGATATATATACACACACACACACTCAACACATGTAAATATTTAAATAAACATTTAAATATAAGCTCTTTGCAACTTAGGTTATGGAGTTTACATGTCATTTCTGACTGAAAAAAGCACAATTGAATAAATTGAGAAAATTAAAATAAAAATTGAATGAAATAATTACTTGGATAGTAATAGTAAATGAAATGTAATTTACAAAATTATTGGCAAAATTTCGACATTTTGGTTGAATTTGATTTTGCTTATTTTTAAAATGTTTTATAAATGCTTATTTGTTTAAATGTTAAATATCTGACATATGACATGTCGGTTTTGAAGGTACATATTTTTGTTTCTCTTAAGTTTTAATAAATATGACATTTTTTGGTCTGAGGAAGTGGTCTTAAGGGTAACGAGTGAGTAAACTAAATAGTGCATTTGTGTTAAGGGGGGGGGGGGGGGGCTTTTTTTCCCTCATCATCATCACCATGACTTTCACGGTTGAAATTGTGCTGTTTTAAAACCTAATAGCAGCTAAAACAGCAGAACATGTTTTATTCCAGGTTTTACGAATTAGAAAAACAATTTAAGAAAAGAGCATTTCAGCACTTGTAAATGTGCTTTACGAACGGAAAAGAAAGGACAGAATGTATCCTATAGGGTCATTCACCCTCAGATGTCAAAGATCTCTTGTGTGCATCTTTCTTTTAATTAAAAACTCAGCAGACGAGTGTTTTAGGGTATAGCTATTATAAAAAATCATTCCGACATTAGCCGGGCTGTGTTTGTGACATGGTTTTATTTTGCTTTTTGAACTTAGCAGTAATAAATTACACACTAGTGAAGGAAGGCTGAGCAGCTCCTATCTTTTTAATTTCCTAAATGCAATTCATTGCTCCGAACATGGGCTCAAAACATTAATTAATTTGTATTTGATAATTTGCACATTTTCATAGCATGACATGAGTGAATTTCGCCTCTCTCTTTAAACTTTGCTCTGCCTATACAAGTTTAATTAAGCAGAATCTCTCCACATTATCGACAGCATGAATTGGAAGCTTTTTAAAACATACGAGGTGTGGATGGTGTTATATATATATATTTTTTAATTTGGAAAAGAGAAAGCAGAGGGATTGCTGGAGGTGGTGTACATTTCATCGTAATTTACAGAGAATTGCAGAGACTGAAAAATAAATATAACTTAGAAAATCAGCCACACGTGCACACAATTGTAATTAAACGAGTGTGTGTTTAGCGTAAGAGTTGCTCAGCCTTTAGGTACAAAAATTATTAGTCGTAAAAGTGCTTGTTTTCCTGTCAAGAATGTCGGCTTGATATGTTGAGACGGAAACTTGAGGGGCAGATTGAGTGATGTGCGTAGAAGTTGTATCAAAGTTCGTGTATCAATCTTAGCATAATCAGCCTCGTTCCATCAGATTAATGTTCTTCAGCTATAAGACATTGCCTAACTTGTGCACAAACACACACTCCTGTGGTCTGCTTGCTTTTTCAGAACATAATCCATGTTTGATCTCCCATGATCATTTACGCAACACGACAGATGAGCATCTCAGCGCAATGATAAAAACGATAAATTAATGAAACCAAGATAGCAAGATCTCCCTCTCCATTTCTTCCTCAAATTACTCAGAGAAGTGACACGAGAGTCGTATAACCCTTGATTTCTTTGCCTTCACCTTTCCCAGCATCCTCTGCCTCGCTGTAGGTGACTAATGAGCTTTTGAAAAGACCTTTTATTTTGTATTTTGAACTTCAGATGTTTAAGAAAGGTGTAACATTATTTCGGCAAAAACCCATTAGGAAAAAAGCAAATTTACATACATTTCATGAAATATTTTCATAAGTGTGTTTTATTACAAATTTATAAAATTGCAAATTTAGATTCAAATGGATCAAATCTGCAAAAATGGTAGCAGCAGACTGTATTATTATGTGAGGTGGGAACAGTGCAGTTAAAAAAGTACAATAAATATAAGCTTAATATTTTCTGGAGTTTGAGTGTCCAATGAAAAGACTACTAATAGTGTGTTACAACTACTTTGGATCTTATTCAGAACAACCAAAACAATGAAAATAAAGTCAATGAAGCATGTTTTACAGGGATGTTTTCTCACTATATTGAACAAACAACAATATTAGAGTATTAGAGTATTATTTGCAGAGCTCATACAAAGTTCTTGCGAAGTGATTTCAGACCACTAACATGAGAATTAAAACTCTTCACATGCGCATTTTCAGAAATGCACTTCATCCAATGCTCTTTATTTTCTTCATGCTCTTAAGTTTCCTGTTACTGTTGTATGAGTGAGAAACCACTTCTCATAATTGACCCTTCGCCGGCAGTTTGATTGACAGGTGATCTGACCAATCATAACAGTCAGTGGAGTTAGTAGACGTTGGTGAACTTGAAAAATAGTGTGTACTCACACCTTGAAACAACATTCCCTCTGATGTTCATTCATGTTTATTTGATGCTATAAATGAACTAGTATGAAGAGATGATCTTGAAGGAGCTACAGCGATCTGTCACGACACATTAAAGAGACACTAGACGCCATTTATTTTTTAAACTTCTTGAAAAAATCCGATATATTAAATATGAAACTGTTTCATATGTCTGTCGACGCGTTGTCAATGTCCTCTTTGCTGCAAAATGTATTTTTCACGTGAGAGCAGATGCCTTGTCTGACATAGCAACAGTAACTAAAGGGGGCAAAGGGTCAATTCAGTGCATGTGTGAACTGAACAAATAATTCAAACTGATTCAAGAACCGATTAAGACCGTTCTTCCAATTGCTTGAGCAGCTCTTTGAAAAGAATTGACTTGATTCATTAAAGAATGGAGAATTAAAATAAAGTAACGAGAGGAACATCGACCAGTGTGCCAAAGTACATTTTGTCATTTGTATTCGAGTAAAAGGTACACTGTAAAAAAGACTTTTCTAAGTTGCAAATGGAACAAAGGTTATTGTAGTGCGTTTTACGAGAAAATACTACTTCAGACTTTAACATTATTCCCCTGGTTTCACAGACAAGAAAGGCTACTTAAATATCCTAATTGAATCCTGGCTTAGGTTAAGGCATGTATGGGAAACCAGGTCTAAAAGTTTAGTTTAATGCATTACTTGCAATTACTTTACTTAAATTTACTAGCAATTATTGAGTAAAAATGGTTTCAAAGTAAATCCTACACCCTTTTTTTAGAGTACCCACCTTCAGATTTGTTCATGAAGGTACACCTGTAATGGCGTAAATGATGCTTGATCGCATATGTGATGCATAAAAAAAAAAAACTGTACGGAGAAACCACTTACAATGACCTTTTTATGAACCTGAAGTAGTCAAAAAAAAAAAAAAAAGATTTTACTGTCTCTCGTTGCAGATTTTGTAGCAAATTATTACTCAAACTTGGTAAAAAATCTAACACAACACAAATTGCTTTACACTAAAAAATGTGAACAGTTCGTTGGGACTTAAAGTTTGTCTGCTGTTGGAAAGTTGAGGGAATTACCAATCAATCAGATGTGAATGTGTTTACTAGAAAGGGCTAAAGATCTCTAAAACCCCAAAGTGATCATGAGGGTTAAGAACCGTTGACGACTCAATAAAACACTGCCAACTGGCAAACGTTTATACCCAATTCTTAGTCCTGCTTCAACGGACGCTAGACAAATTACCTGTGTGGTGGCGTCAACCACAGAGCTAGTGAGTGGGAACACCCCTTGACACAATGCCCTCTACCCACTATCTCAATTATTCACAAAACCACCCGATAAAGAGAAAAAAAGATTCAAAATGAATTGACCTGACTGACGGGGATTCCTTATTCAGTCAAAGCGCCACAATGGCTCCACCTCACCCCTCCAAGCCTTTCCACCCAACACCTTGATAAAACCTCTATTCTTTCATTTTCTGTCTCTCGTTCCTCTCTTTCATTTGCTCTTCGATCCCGGGCCACCAGGGAACACATGGGTCTTTGTTCGCTGAATTGGTTTTCTGATGTTTCTCTTTCTTGCTTCTCTCTCTTCTCGGCTCGTCTTTTCTTCGGGGAGAGCCTGATTAATATCGTCCGTAACGCGAAGCGGTGACGCGCAAGGCCCCTCTCAGCCATTACCGCGCACAGTCACTGAGCTTAATACCCGAAATATTACAGTCACAGAGTAATGGGATTCCAGCACAGAATATGAAAAGCATGAATTTATGCATTTTTAAATGAAGGCAGAATAACTCAAGCGGCTCATTAATGAGACTCACTGTGTACAGAACTCATATAGGATGTATGATGTGAAGTTCTGATGTACCGTTTCTGATTCATGTTCCAAATTAGCTCAAAACATGAGAGCAAACAGTATGTTGTACTGTTCAAGCTTCGAAAATTATGACTGCTAGATTAAAGGTGGACATAATTATTGTAAAGCCTACAAAATGTAAGCGAAGTTAAACTTTCAACCGTTATGAAAAGAATTTGTGTAAGAAAGAGTGAAAGGAGAACACGAGGAGACTGTTAATCAAAAATATAAAGCGAGCGAGAGGAAAATACTGCCACGGTGCTAACAGCTAACACATTAGCAGTTAGCAAACGGCTTCTGGCTTATTACAAAAGAACTTAAAATACCTTTATGATGAAAATTACAACTTTGTTTTGAAAGTTTGAAAGCCGTTTTACAAGAAAATACTGCCACGGTGCTAACAGCTAACACATTAGCAGTTAGCAAACGGCTTCTGGCTTATTACAAAAGAACTTAAAATACCTTTATGATGAAAATTACAACTTTGTTTTGAAAGTTTGAAAGCCGTTTTACAAGAAAATACTGCCACGGTGCTAACAGCTAACACATTAGCAGTTAGCAAACGGCTTCTGGCTTATTACAAAAGAACTTAAAATACATTTATGATGAAAATTACTACTTTGTTTAGAAGGTTTGAAAGCCGTTTTACAAGAAAATACTGCCACGGTGCTAACAGCTAACACATTAGCAGTTAGCAAACGGCTTCTGGCTTTTTACAAAAGAACTTAAAATACCTTTATGATGAAAATTACTACTTTGTTTAGAAGGTTTGAAAGCCGTTTTACAAGTTTTACAAAAGAACTTAAAATACCTTTATGATGAAAATTACTACTTTGTTTAGAAGGTTTGAAAGCCGTTTTACAAGAAAATACTGCCACGGTGCTAACAGCTAACACATTAGCAGTTAGCAAACGGCTTCTGGCTTATTACAAAAGAACTTAAAATACATTTATGATGAAAATTACTACTTTGTTTAGAAGGTTTGAAAGCCGTTTTACAAGAAAATACTGCCACGGTGCTAACAGCTAACACATTAGCAGTTAGCAAACGGCTTCTAGCTTATTACAAAAGAACTTAAAATACATTTATGATGAAAATTACTACTTTGTTTAGAAGGTTTGAAAGCCGTTTTACAAGAAAATACTATTTTAGTCATCAAAATGAGTTACTTGCCGATTTATTTGTGAAACTTCGTAACACCTACTGAGTGAAAATTGTTTCTACACCAAATTCTGTTGATATGCTAATATACATAAGTATCATATTGCAAATTTGTATTAGCTATTATTGTAGATGTTTTATCAGTGTCCAATTCTTTTTGAAGGGCTCTTCAAAGCATAAAATGTACAATTATTACCTGTCTGCTGCCATCGATGTCAAATCACAGCATATTCGCTAATGGGCTCAGGGGATCACATTTGCTAAACATATACATCCAGTGTGTCCAGCGCTAACTAAGCTTTAAGATGAATGTTAATACTAACAGCTAACAGCTGTTAATGCTAACAACTTCTCCAGATAGTAAAAACTAAAATTTTATAAAAACTATTCGCCTACTTTATTGCTGATAATGTGTGTGAAAAGTTCTGTTTTGTCAGCTAGCTACGCTAGCTAGCTAAAGTAGCCTGAAGAACTGAACTGTCTGCTGTTCACAAACACACTCCCTGACTTTCCCTCTTTACGCTCCCCGTGCCAAAAGGTTTTGATAAATGAGATGGTTTAATTAATACTTTTCCAGTGCTTAGCGCAGAGAGCTTATAATTAGTCCTGGTTTTAAGAGCATAATCTCCTGACATCATTGAGATCTTATCAGACTCACACACACAAACACACTCACACGCTCAGGAGTGGATTGTGTGTGCGTGTGTGTGTGTGTATGTCAATCTTAAAAGATTTAAAAGTTGGCCCCCATTGTACAGTTGTTTTAAACAGTAAATCACTGTGGTACAGAGGTAGAAAGAGAGCCAGAATTAGTCACAGTAACAGAAATTTAAAGTATGCTAGTGTTTCTGCAGTATAATCTGCACACAGTATGCTTAGCATGTTAATACTGAAAAATGTCTTAATAAATACATGAGATATCCTGACTTTTAGCAGTGATATACACCGATTAACTCCTAGATTCATTATTTAATCAGACTATATTTATCATTCAAATAAATTTTATTTTCAAGCTAGCTGGATGGATAGCTTGACGCCATAATGACATACCATTTCACATTGTAAACATGGAAAAATCATATAAAGTAGGCAGTATACAGTATACCATTTGGAACACAGCCGAATGCTGTATGTAACCGAATGCTATAATTGTACACAATATCCTTTTACTTAATACAGTTAATGTAGGAGAGAATAGAACAACTAAAGGCAACAAAAAACATTTAGATGAATTTTAGTTTGTTTAGTTTAAGTTAACCTAATATTATTTGATATTAAATTTAAATGTGTTATTCTTTAACGCACAAATACACACAACCCGACTGAAGCTGCATGTGTCATCTGCAGAAACATTTCGATACTTTAAAAACAGCAGTAAGTAAACCTGCATTGAAAAGAAGAAACTCTGCAACTCTGTATTAATTACAAACTGGTTAGTGGTGGCTTTGTGAAATGCTGTATCATTTAATTGAAAAACTAATGATCCCAATTTCACTAACTTCTAATTAGAAACAGCACAAATGTTATCATTGTCTCACTGATGCGTGCAAACACGCACAAAGGCCGTGCTCACACACTCACTGAGTCAAGTACACACACACGCACATAAAATTCAAAGGTTGCTTCTCGCGGAAGCATTTGTGGATATTTTCTGGGTATCAGTGGCATGTCTTCACAGATAGAGTCAAACACAGCGCCTCACAATGAGAAATCTGATAATACCCTCATATCTCGATACATTGTCTCCATGTTTACACAATCATAACAATGTGAGATTTTATTCCCTCAACACATACAATCAAGCTGTGAGAACATTGTGAAGTTAGAAATTCAGAATAAAACATAGAAAACTAGAAAAGCCCTTATGAAAAATAACCCTTTTGCATCCTTATAAAAGAGAGTGCTTGTAATAGAAATAATATACTTAAAAAGAATAACAATTCATTTTACAGCGTCCTTGTTACGCACGCATAATTAGACAAAACTAAGCCTAAAGTACATGCAGTTAATGATTATTACTCAGTATTTAAATGTGTAATTACACTGTAACAAAGATACTTTTGTACACCTGTATCAAATCAAGTGTAACCAAATATACTTAAGTTTGAACTAAATGTAAGTTTTTCGACATCACAACTATGCTAATTGCTATTAAAAGAAAACGTTTTATAGTTTCAATTTATATTAAATGCAAATAGATGAACTAAGTCTCCCAGTTTAAATCTAGATTTAAGACGCATCTCTTTAACCAAGCATTCACATAATGCATCTCAGTGTTTTTACCTTAAATTAATACATTGTTAGCCAACTGTGTGATTAAATATGTACATTTATGAGATTACATCAACTCTGATAACAGATCACTCTAAATTGTAACGTTGATATGTATTGTGAAAAGCGTTATACAAATAAATGTGAATTGAACGAAAGTTTTGATCCACTTAAGTCAGACTTAAACATCTTCTTAGTAATTTCATAATTCTATTGGCTTTGAAATATGATTTAAGTGCCAAATTATTAATCTGTATTGCAGAATTTTATGGTATGGTAAAATAAAGCCCGTGTCACACCCATGAACTGTTATGTTTAGTTCAGTCCTGTCTAGTTCTGTCATTCTCTGTTCATTTGCCCTCCGTGTGTTTACCTGCCTAGTTTATTACCCACACCTGTTTCTGTTTTCCTTGATTACGTTATCCTCATTATCTCCCCTATATATTCTCCTCGTGTTTGTTCAGTCTCTGTTGGTTCTTGTCTATGTATGCTGCGTGTTACCTGCCTGTCTCCTGTTTATCCTGCCCGTGGAATTAAAACTACCAATTGGAATTATATGTCTTCGTGTTCGTGAGTTTACCTGCACCGCAGCCTGACACCAAGAAGCCATTGATATCTGTGACTTTTGAACAGCTAAGTGCCATTGCAAGCTAATTATAGCAACGGAGCTAATTATAATTAAGAATCTAAACTATTTGTTTAACAATACATTTAATGTATTTCATAAAAGTACAAAGTTTTATTTTTATTGTCCGTGTACACAAATAAAAGTTGGCATTGCACAGTCAATGTCTAACGCTTGTAAGTATGAACAAAAATTATGTATGTATTTTAAGTCTGTTTTGCTGCAATATGAAAAAAATCGACTCCCGCCTCCTGAGTGTTATAGTGGTTTCTACTGAAACTTGTATGTCATGTATTTAATTATTTTGTAAGTACGCATTTGTTATCGACTTTAAATGTAATATCAAATAACATACTGCAGTTACAGTAAAAGCTTTAGTATGTTAGTAAAGTGTAAAGCACACCATAATATTGTTAAAACACTTTTATGAAACAGATAGTTACGGCCCTTGATTCTGATTGGTTGAGCCACGTTCGAAGCCATTGTAAAATTCCCGAAAACATATAGCTGACCGTCATACAAAAGTATACAGCATGTGGTGTCTTGTTTTGTTTCAGCACATGCCTTGTGATTTATGTTCGCTTGTCATGTGTTTTCTTGTGCCATGTGCTCTCATGTCTATGCTCTTGACCCCACCCATCGTGTTACCTGATTATTAGTTCATTTGCAACACCTGTTCTCCCTCATTACTTTCCTTGTTTACTACCCTGTTTATTCTCCTTGTGTTTGCAATACTGTGCCAGTTTGTTGTCTGATGTTACCAGTCATGTACCTTGCCTGATCCTGCCCTGCCCTGCCCAGTCTAGTTGCCAGTTGTTTTTGTTGCTTGTTTTTGTTTTATTTTTTACTAGATAAAAGCCCATTCGTTCCTGCAATGAAGTCCTCGCTTCATCCCTTCACCCATATCCTTGACAGGATATCAGCCTTTTTTCATGCATTTGGTTTAAACATTATATGTAAACATTATATTTGTTTTGAATCTGCTTTCATCTATATTCATCTTCATGACAGAACAACTGACCAAAGGATGGATTATGCAGCTAAGTTTTATGTGATTACCCAGGAGGGAGTTGATTTAGATTTTTATTTTTTTTAATTTTTACTGAAAAACTCTGTCACCTTGCCATCACGTGGCCCTTCGACAACGAGACCATGAAGTCTTTGTTCTGGATCGGGGCCAACTAGGCAGCCATCCCATAGACCTCCCAGACCTCCCAGTTTGGAGAGTGTCTACCCCCAGTCAAGAATACAACTGAACATGGACAGAGCATGTTTCACCACCTGCGAGCAAGGAGGACTTGTGTGAGCCATGTGACCCTTACACTGGAAGAGGAGCCCCCCAGGGAGTCTGATCAGGGGTGTGAGCCCGTGACAACTGTGGCCGAGGGTATACTGTTGGAAATATAGACTGGCTGATGGACTTCAGTATGCAGGTATCATCTTCCACCCTATCCCACCCTGTTTCTCATTCATCATCGTTGTTTCTAGACAGCACAATGGACTGTTTGAAATGTGAATTTATATTTACCTTCATCCTCCTCTTGGCTGGAGGTTTGAAGCCCTTCACCATTTCCTGGAATGCCATGTTGTGACATTGAGCCTTAGGTCAAGCAACCACCATAAGTGCCTGAACGAGTGGACTTTGTGGCTTCAACTCTGGGCCTCTGATTACCTCATTCCGTTGACCTGTCGGCTTTGCCTTGGCTCCTCTACCAGACACCCTCGGCCTTTCGACTCCACCGGGTCCCCTCATACGGCTTCCCCTTGATCAGTCATCATCTTCACACTTCTCCTGCAGATAATGCTATAGCTCCAGCTCCTGTCGATGATTTTGATGAGAAGTTCATTGCTTTTCTATCTGCCGAGTGTAATTCTCTGTCTGCTGCTGATGTTTATATTCTGCATGAGCTTATTGCCTTGCTCTAACCAAACTTCATGCACAGATTTTTAATGGTTGGCCTCCTTGACACAAGGGACTGGATCTTGAGTTGTTTCCATACTATGAACCACATCTGTTAAGGGCAACTTCGTCTTCCTAAACTCATGACGGACTGCACCTGCTGCTCTTCGATCTATGCTGGTCTCCAAAGTGCATAAAGGACAACAGGGAGAGGTGAGAACCAAACAATGCCTTTGTGATCTCTATCGTTCCTGACTAAACGGTCAAGTCACATCCTGCTCCTCTCCGGCCAGTGCTGCTGCCAGATGGACTGAAAGTGGCTGTGGTCCATTTGACACTGCTGCATCCAACTGCAGGTTTGCAGTAACATTAACATTAACTTGTTACAGCAAAAGGCCTGAGGTCTCCTTTACACATACTGTAGTCTCAGCCTCAGACGTCATGCCCACAGACCATTGGCTGAACGCCTGATGCATATGGCACACTTATCTGGAAACACTTCAGGAGTTTCGAAGTCGTCCTCTGATTGGTTGAATTCTACAGGATGTCTGGGAGATATGTGTGTTGTGTTCTTTAATGCTCTGCCTGGAAACAAATTCCGTGATGCCAAACCCCCTCATGGAAGAAGTAGTATTTGAAGTTCGCAGCTCCATTGTTTCAGTAAACTTGCATAATTTATTATATGTACGACGGTCTGTTGTTGTAGGGGCATCGACTTTACATTTCCACACCCCTAAATATGCTGCGGAACAAAACGATTGGTTGCGTTATGTGTCAGTGTTTCGTCCTCTCAGCTGCGATAGAGTCAAGAACTTCTGCCGTCCATCTGAAGGTCTGGCTCCGCGAGACTACTCATACTGTCACTACAGATTCTGTCTGGAAGGAAGGAATATTCATCACGACTGTTCCTCTCTCAACCACCCATGAGCTAATGGTGCAGTAGATGGGTTCAACCATGTGCTCAAACACACTGTCTAATTGGACATCCAGCAACATCAGAAAACTCTGGTAAGTGACTTGTAGGTGTACCATGACATCCCGCATGGTGCAACCGGTACTTTACCCTTTCTGCTCATCTATGGCAGGCCATTTTTGCCATTAATTCCAGTTAAGAATGCTTACTACACACACACACACTCATACCACTAGACCGAAATGTGATACTTGGAAGCCTATTTGGTTAAATGACTATATCACTTAGATCTAATGTGTTGTTCTGGATCTGATGTGTGGATGTGTTTTCATTATTGGTGCAGCATTTATGTTCGGTAAGGGGATACGTTGTGCTCGTGGGTAGGATTGTATTATTGACTACTACTGTATTTTGAAAGATGAGGTCAGAACTGTTGATATGATGTAGTGTGTGTGAAAACAGAAGTGAATGAGTAAACAAGATGGATGAAGTTCGTTACTCCAGTCTTGTGTGCTTCATTACTTAACTCCTGACAGATACAACATGTACTTTAAAGTAAAACTTTTAATTTGACATTATTACAAAGTGCACTTATGTGTTAAACAGTCATGGAAGTGTAGTCTCTTTAATTAGACATTATTTGACATCATATTACCTGCTGATTGTTCTTTAAAAATATACTAATAAGAATTGCAGTACACTAAAAGTGCGCGTTCAATACAATTATGTGCACTTCCTTTCTCAAAAGGAAAGATGTCAACATAGACTAGATTTTTGCATTTATGATGAAAATGCCTGTTCAGAACTTGCATGATGCTGGGACATTGCCAGGCTGTTACTGAAGTTTTCATAATGTGTTGCTATGCAGTTACTAGGCTATTCTGCATAGGTTTAGGCACATTGGCAAGGGTGTTCTGGGCTGTTGCTAGTAGAAAGTCAAATGTATTTTTTTGCTCGTTTTGATCTAATCTCTTCGAAAAGCAAAAGCAAAAACAAACAAAAATGTGGCCAAGCTTAGTACTTGTTAGGGTTTTTTTCAAATACAAAACTTTAAATACTTGTACCAATAATAGTGCCTTACTTGCCTAACAAGGAAACACATGACCATAACATGACTTAAGCATGACTGTATTGACATCTATCGATGAAAACATCTAAACAGGTTCAAGTCAACACAGGTATCACCTTTACAGATGCTCAAAACGTATTGCTGCAAGCCATTTGGCATTCTGTCTAGAAAGGCGGCCAACGCTTTCAATTAAAGATGTGTCTTTTAGCAGGCAATAACTCAGATTTATAGTTTAATGGAATTAATGTATTTGAATGGGAAGATATACATAAGGGCACAGAGTTTGTTTTTTCCCCTCTCGTTCAGCATACATATAAGACTTGCAGTTAATTTCCAAGAGCTTTTTTTTCCTAGAGACCTTATTGATGACAATGCGTATGATTTATTTGATTTGTCTAGACACTCCCTGTGCTTTCCCAAGGCAGAAGAATGCGTGTGTGTTTGTGTGTTCGGCATCTTCTGCCTCAGTGTGTGTGATCTGTATTAACTGACTGTCAGGGTGAGAGGTGAACCCTGCCGTGAAGCAATAAAAGCAGAATTAAATCATAAATACAGAGTTACCACAACAAACTGTCAGCTTTAATAAATTATATCGATGATAACCATGGAAACCAAACAGATCGCATTGTAATACATTGTAAAACAGATAAATATTTTTCTGGCTACTTTACTGTTGTTGACTATTAATTCCCACAAGGGTCTAGACATCTGAATCCAAGCAGAGGCTGCAAAATGAAGAAAAATGGGTCATTTTCCGGAAGTCGTGTCATATATATATATATATATATATATATATATATATATATATATATATATATATACACATATATTCTTAGCTTAGCTATCAAATAGATCAATAAGTATATTAATGTGTTGACATCGGTACCAAAAACGTGCTTATAAAACATTATCTCAACCCTGTTACAGTGGAAAAAGTAGTAGAGTTTAAATATTTATTTCAATAAATGAGTGAATTCTTGTTTCTTTCTCTCAGTTTTATGTTGCTTTTAAGCACTTGCATTGAAGTTTGCTTTTAAATGGCATTCACTTTCAAAATGAGTTTTATGCCACATTCAAAGTGTCTGTTGATCATTACAGGGTTGAAAGCAAAAATGACTAATAACTGTAAATACCATTTCATAACACCACATCATTCACAGTCTATATTCTTTATACTTTGTGCTTTTTGTACTTTCAAATAACAACATTTTTTTTCTGAGAGCAAAAAAAAAGATATTCCCCATAACAGAGTTAAAGTCAAAATATAGATAAAAACTGTAAAATAAATGTACTTTTGTTTGAAGTGGATTAATATTATGGCATCATTAACCATTATTTTTAAAAGGTGGAAATATCAAAGCATAACAGGGATCAACAGAAAAATACAGGTAGATCTCAACTATTATTATAGTTAATATTTTGAACTCTGAAAACGTACTATGAATAGGGGCATTAAAAATTGTCTTATTTAGCTGAAAAACAAAATTCAAAGTCATATAGTTTGATATGCTTATGCAAAATAAAGGAACCTTTCGGAATATTCTCATGCTTTTACATTACAATGTCTCGGAAAAGTGTCCAAACACACCAGCAAAGAAAAACCTTAGGGATTTTTTTTCTCAAGACAAGTGTGTTTGGAAGTTTCCTGAAGACGGATTGTCTTGAGATGTCCATTCATTGAAAGTCAGAGAGCTGCAAGAGCTTCTTCTGTGTTTTCAGAGTATGAGATTTGGAAACTAAAAGAGTGAGCTGTCTTTCTGATTTATTGGCCGTCATATTCACTGACATCATAATATATTGAGTGTGTTGGTGTTACACAATGCAATCGTTCATAAATCTTAGTTGAATAAATGCACAGGTAAGAGCCATCTGAATTACTCATGCACTTTTAAACAAAGAATACAACAGATTCATGACAGTCTTGATCCATTCTCTTTCCAGGTGAAACACAATTGGGCGAGGTGGGTGGTTTGGCAAACAGAGGGATCATGGCTTGTTCTTTTTTAAACTGACAATCACTGTATTTGAAAGGAATCATGTCATGATTGTTCTTATATTTCATGAAATAGAGTTTAATATGTCCTTGACCATCATCACCATAATACAATTCATCGTTGAACCAATCAACTAGCTAGTCACGACTGTTTCACGAAACCGTATTGTCGCAAACCTGTCGTTCAGCCACGTTGGTTAATGACTTCACGCAGGTGGTGGTAAATGAATCCGTTTCAGATCGAATTTATGCTAGATTGTTTAGCTATAAATTACGGACATGGCATCTGAGGGCTAATTCTCCTTTTTCTCAGTTATTTTGCTTTATTTCCAGATTCAATCATAGCCTCGTTCTTACGTACTAGAGCATGTACACATCTGCACTCTGCTTCAAATCTTTTGTAAATGACTTATACTTTCAAAATAAAAGATATACACTGTGCTTGATGTCAGCTTGCTTATTTTGCTCAAGATAATGATTTTTTTTAGTCCACATGTCATAAAAACAAAAAATTACGCTTGTAACCAGAGCTCGAGCGCTGTCGTCCCAACCACACAAGTTTGTGGATGTTCGTTTGAAACAACAAATCGTTGAACTATGTAACTAAGTATCGACGGAACTTGTGTTGTTTTTGGGAAACTCACCCCAGAATGTATTCAAATGCTCAAAAATGATTTGTTTTAAAATTCTAATGGACATTAAATCATGTATGACCACTACATTTACAAATCAAAGATGCCTATTCACTGTTTAGGCACTTGGACTGACTAGTGACATCGAGGTAATAAGGAGGAAGTAGGAAGTAAGAACTCGATAATATTAAACATTATTTCAGTCCGTAATGATAAGGGGATGGTGTGTATGGGGGGGGGGGGGGGACACCAAATCAAATGCTATTATTGGCTGTCACACCTTCCAATTTTCATGTCCTCCCAAAGAATCCAAATGTTAAGAAAAAGTGATTTACGAAGTCCTTAATTACATTAGTCTCAACTAGACATTAAGATGCATTGCAGGTTTTGCTGCCCACCAGGTTTTACTTGTAATACAATTAATATTTATCACAATATTATTATTAATAAATCAAAATAGCCTAATTTAATTAATACATAAATGCATATTAGCCTATTTTTTCCCTTTTTGTTTCTTTTTTTATAAAAGAAAACTTTAAAACGGGCAGTTTTGACATAATTACAACAGAAATACCGATTAAAATGACCCCAATAGGGTTTCTTGTCCTCACTACAGTTTTTTTTTTTTTTTTTTAATTTCCCTCCCTAGCTCATCTTTCCTCCCTATAAAATAGCCTAAGAAGGAAAAGAGGATGAAGAGGATGATGATGAAGACGACGAGGAAGACAGAAGAAGTGAGAAAGACAGTTAGGGGTGGAGAGACGGGGTGTGTGTGGTGTAACCCTAGCCCCGGGGCAGTGTAAGAGAGCAGAGGGGGACAGTAGGGCTGGCCCGGCTCCAGTCGCCCGGCCTGGCCCCTAATGGGGTCCCTTTCTCTGCCTGCGTGCCACTGTGCTCCCCTAATTGAAGGTAATTGTTGGGAAGAGGCTTCGGCTGCCCAGAGCCACACAGAATTCCCACTGTTCCCCTCTCCCAGACGGGCAGACCCGAAGCGGGAGGGGGCGGCCAATGGGGCGGATCACATTTCCGACTGGCCCAGGTCCCTACTCGATGTCTTACGGCATGCATGGGCTACACACACACACATAAGTATATAATTGTGTCCAACCTAAATGGGCATCCTGTTCTGGAGTGACAGCTCCGAGGGTGGGAGAAGCCCGATGACAGACGGACAGAACGGGAGAATAGAACGTGAAAGAGAGAGACCAATTGTGTTTGTGCTGATTCATCGGTAGAAACCTGTAGTCACCATCCACAGTTAAACGCTCACACACACACGCAGGTGATGAAATAATGCTGAAATGAGGATTGAGCGCGCTGAATGAGGAACTGTAACCGTGTGTCAGTACGGGACGCATCGCTGCTGCAGAACTGGGCTCCGTGCCCAACTTCACATTACACCATCCACTGCGAGAAAGAGAGAGAGAGAGAGAAACAAAGAAAGAGAGAGAGAGAGAAAATTTGCCAGCAGAAACGTGGGTCCATCATGCTGAAGCAGGTCTGGAAATGAGATGCACTGTATGAAATGAAACCACTGGAATTTTCACAAACACATTGAGCAACTATATATCACAAAACGTGCCTAAACTTCAGCTAATGCTGATCAAATGAACCACAAGCTAAAAAAAATTGTGTTTGCATTTTGCACATTACCTTACGCGTGGTGTTTGATAATGCTAATACATTACTTAGTAATAAAGTAGTAATTAATTAGTAATTAATTAAATGGTAATTAAAATAATTATTAGCACCACTTTATTTTACAGTCCCATTCCCCATGTACATACTATGTACTTGTTATAGTAATTGTAATAACTGGGTAATAACTAGGTAATAACCCTGAACCTACCCATGTACCTAACCTCACCCCGTGTAGTTACCTTACATTACCCAGTACTTTCTTAGGCAAGTATACTGTAAGTGTACATACTGTAAAACAAAGTGGAACCTAATTATTACTATCATTTAGCTTATGGAATTTGAAACTGTAAAGCACATGAATGATACCTCAAATTTACACTGAAGGAACTGGAACACTCTGGAGCAACACCCAGAACACCCTTCTGACTTCATAGAAATGTGCGAAAAAGCAATCAGGACTGCTTAGCATTACAGTGGATATCTGTCTAACTTCTGTCTAACTTTATCCAGGCTCACAAACACAGAA
The DNA here is from genome assembly GCA_037194245.1 of Opsariichthys bidens. NCBI lineage: Eukaryota > Metazoa > Chordata > Actinopteri > Cypriniformes > Xenocyprididae > Opsariichthys > Opsariichthys bidens. The sequence continues at coordinate 7,517,246 of CM074287.1, read as the reverse complement.
TGGACATCAGTTTACAGGCATGAAGTGGATGCCTTTGAAGCGTATAAACAGGTAGACGTTCTTAACACTCTTCTAGATAACTTCCCCACCACACCCAACACAATATTATTGATGTCGGCCTGAACATTACACCAAAGTTCTGTGAAATCGGCAAAACGTCATATTTCCCTCCACGCCGGATTTCCGCAGTGTGAGATTCTGTCGAGTGTGCGGAGCACTGGGCTGAAATGAGAATTACCTTCCCGCTCTGCGCGCTCAGAGACACCGCGCTTGGCTGAGTTTAGCCGTACGGACGCAGCCAAGCGGGAAATCCAGATTCCAGCACTATCAGGGAAATGGCACATATGACTGCGGTGCCTAAGTCGGCCCTAATCAGGTCAGCCTAATGGTAACTCACCATCGCCATCATTCCAGCCAGACTGATTGAGCCTCTAAGCCTAAATAGCAATGCTCTTTTCCGCCTAAAGCGATTCCTATATTACTTTTCGCCCTAAACCCAGGAAGAGAGAGCGAGAGAGAGGAGGAGGTTGAGATGGAAAACCGAGCGTCCCGTGCGTCCTTTTCTCGGCAGAGTCAGCAAACATTCTGATTCACTGACTCGCTCAGCCACGGTTGCAAAATCAACAGAGCTATCTCCTCTGTGTGATTGTTCCTCAGCCAAATTCAAAGCAACTTACGATATTCATTTCCACACCGCAGGAAGAGATGATTGCGTTCATTGTGTTAGCAAGAACCGAAAGATCTAATGAAGACAGCGAACCGACGAGTTTTTGTTGCACAAAGAACTTTGGGCCTCTTATTGTCTGACCTCTCTCGCCCAATCGCGCCGTTGGCGTCTCAGATGGCCGCTTCGAACTTCTGCGGCGCCGACATCGGGATGTGATAATTAGTCAGATGAAATGAATTTGGAGTCTTTCTTTTCCATGAGAGATTTCCACCATAATTACTGCGGTTTAATTAAAAGTTCCCGTCAATCTGCCAGATTGCCGACTGGGCCGAATAATGGACGAAGACGACGAAATGAAACCTTAATCCAGAGTCAACGTTAATATCTGATGCCTGCAAAGACAAACCTCTTTTTTAGGGTTTTAGAATCTCTAATAGAGCACTATTATATCTTTTAAAAACTCATTATGGGATCTACAGGAATACTGCATGCGGGATCCTTAGAGGTTGCTGCAGTATTCTGTACCACAATGAATCTGGAGAGGAGAGGTCCCCATCTGGGAGGTGGCATGCAATTAGAGTACACTGGATTAGTTTCATTTTAAAGTTATTTAAACACAATGAGAGCACAGAACACTTCTTTTCCCACTCTTCAACTCGTCAAACTAATCATCTGCATTCTTTGGAAGTGTCTTTTTTCCCCCTTCTAAGCTCCATCTATCACATGCACTAAGCGTTAAAAGCCTCTGTTTCAAACAGGAGGGTTGAAGACACGTTACAGGTCACAATTTGAGAGGAATTAGCCAAAAACACGGCGCAGAAAGCTCTCAGCGGCACTCTCATTAATGTAAGTGCTGACCTGGGAATTCACAAACTTCACCCGAGAAACTTCCCCCGACACGCATGCTAATAATGAACCTGCGTGAAAACGTTATTACCGGAATTAAATGCCATTGCTCATGACAATGAGGTTGTGTGGATAAATGTGGATGAACATAATATTTTTAGCAAGTGTGAAGGAATTCTTGATTTTTCTCAGTGAAAAGAGAAGGGGGTTGTCAAACAAAGGTTGCTCCCCTTAAAAAAGTTAACATTTACAGAATTTGACATTAATACGGTTACATTCTTCATGATAAGGACTGGCCAGAAATGAAGGTTTCATGTTCTTCCTTTGTTTAAATAAAGTTCTTCTTCATTTTCTCCTTCCATTTCTTGATGGCTTTTAAATGAGAATGTACTGTAAAATGTCACTTTGCAGGACCGAAACTGGCTAAATAAACACGTCCCTATTGTTTGTTTTCAGTTAGCAAGTTAACCACTTAGCCTGCTAGCTTAGCATAGTACTAACTGGTTATCATGCTCGCCCTAGTATGCACAAGATACAACAACACATAATCAGAAATATTTCATGTTAATATCTACTATTAGCCATTACATTTTAATTAGCAAGAACAAGTTACTGCAATAACACATTTTTGATCAGGCATTACAAGTAATGGCTAGCCAAGTCCTTAGCATAAAAAAGTGAAAATGCATGAAAAGCATCCTAGTAATACCAGAAAAAGTACATTCAATAACATTTGAACATGACTTCATAGTTTTAGAAAAAAAATAAAACAAAGTTGCATATTCTCTCAAAATACTTAAAAGTACGGGTGATTATGTGCTGTTTTTTTTTTTTTTAAGTGATCTTGTATACTTACCCTTCTTTCACTTTCCTGTCTTATTCAACTCCCTCTATCTTTTTTCCCCCGATTTCTGAGCATCTTTCTTTCATGAGCACCACTGAACCCACGGAGGGATGTTGGATTTGTAAAAATCAAAAGGCCTGCGATCCGTCCAGCTCTTCCATAGCCGCAAGTACATGCGACTTATGATTAAGCGCACAGAATATATTAAATTAAACCATTCTGCCCCCCAAAAAAGGAGAAATTAATGAGGCAGGTAGGAGAAATGCTATGATAATGAGCCGAGTTAAGATGCCCTCCTTGCAAAGATATGTTGAGCGGTAATCCAGACCCCTACATATGAAAGCATATTTAAGCCGAACCAAATTCAAATGATTTAAATGTAAAGTAATCATCAGGTAAGAATCTTATAAAGCGAAGAACCATAACTAACTACCTTGGCCCTCTGTGACTTCTTTTCATATTTCAGCTTTAATTTTATTTCATTCAACTTTCTCTTAAACACACGCACACACTTTTCTTTACAAAAGCAAAAGTGAAAACCACAACTGAGATCTCATTGTATCAGTACTAAACACTAACATTATTAAACACTATGGATTTTTTTGTGTATTAGTATTTACACACTAATCACCAAACCTTTTAACTCTACACTATATTCTCCATACTAGACATGGACAATATACTGAATATTAAAAATTATGTACCAAAATTGGTACCCCATAGCTGAGACCCCTAAGCTATAAAACGTCCTCTGGCAAGTTTCACATGGCACAAACACACGTTACATACTCCACGCTCATTACTTTTGAACTCAAGGGTAGTAGGGATTCAATGACTGATATCTGAAGACAGACGCAACACACACACACACCCTGGTGTCCCACGACCCTCCATCATGGCTGGCAGCCCCTCAGTGCAGTGTTAAGGGCCCATCACTCATTCTGTATCCCAACCAAAACAAAACAGTGCCAACTGGTAGCGCTTAGAACTGTTTACAGTGAAGCTGTTCTATACACTCCCATGATTAATGTAGGCTGCACAGACAGGTAAACAGACTGTGTGTGTGAGCGCGTGTGTGTGTGTGATTAATTTGCGACATGCAGACAGGTAAACAGAAGAATATTTACATGGCTTATCCCCCCTCCCCTATCGACTTAGTTCTTCTAAGCTGCAGATATTTTATCCTTTGAGCTAAAACTGTTTATTTTTTGAGCTATTCTGTGAGGCTCTGACACTTCTTTATTCTCTGTATCCCCCCACCCCCCTTCTCTTTATCTCTCAAATGGAAAGGTCACAAAATAAAACATACAGATGGAAAAAGAGGAAACAGCTGAAAGTAAATGTCCAGCCAGTAGCATACAAAAATACTGGGTGACAAATATTTCACGTTATTAAGTATCACTTCTATCATCTTCGGTTAAATAATTTGTGAATTAATGTTTATTTTTAAAATTAAACAACTGAAAACTAAGCGGGCCACGTACAGAGCCCTGAGGTACTGTATATCAGTTTACCTACGATCATGTCATTCTGGAACCATATAGCTTACTTTATTTTGTAATACTAAAATATATAATATAAAATATACACTAAAATATGTCAGAGCTGCAGAAAATCTTACTTTCACAGCCATGAGAGTCATTGTATGGGAAAGAGCAGCTTGGGCAATCTACTATGAATTAGTCATTGTCTGTTTTAAGGAATTAACGAATTGCATTGACTATATGATTTGATTTTCAATTTTTGAGTGAACATTTTCTTTAACCTTTGTTTGTATGTTTGCAGCCCTTTTTAACAGGGTTTATACACTCTGGTTATAAAATAAATTGAAAAAATGCAAATCATTTTCACATATTAAGATTTTCTAATTGATGCATTCACTGACACTCCTGCCAGTTGAGTTTAAATGTATACCAATTTGGGAAGAGGAACATAAAATAATTTGAGGGGAAAATAATTTCAGAATGATAATTAGTGGTAGTAGTATTTAACACAGATTGTTTTGGTCTGTGGGAGTCTAACCATAAAGACAGCGAATATGAAAATAACATAGGGGTTGAAACATAAATCATACTTGCAAGTGAACACGCTCTGACAAGTTGAACCCTTTTCCTCTTACAGGTGACAAGTTCGAGTCCAGCTTGCGTCATTTCCTGACCTCATTCCCCCAATATTTCCTGTCCTCCTGTCTGATAAAAACAGTAAATATGCCACACAAAAAAAGGAAAACATAATGTGTCATTTTTTTAATCACCCTAATAGAACTTTTATATATTAACAGGCCAAAGAAAAGTGCATGTCCAAAAGGCCGCTGCATTTGTGGAGAAGACATGTTCAAACACGTACTGTATGTAGTGATGTAAAAGTGAACGGATCACCTTATTGTGACCCCATGTGGAATGACAGACATTTGGGTAAAGTACTGAAGACAGGTGGCTGTGAAAGTTCAAACACGTGTTGCATGTCAGACAGCCAAATATGTCTGAAAGCCTGTCCTACTAAGGATGCAGCACAAAGTCACATAGACACCCTCATCCACCTCATGTCAGTCATGTAGAAAATCACATAACTATCATTCCGCAACTGTCACGACACCACAACCATTATAGCGGCCAACCTGGGGTCAGTGGAAATGAGCTGCTTAGTTATCTGGCCAAGGCAATTTATGCAAAAACACACCATTCATGTACAGAATGCCACAGTAATTTCAGAGCCAGTTAATCTGTGTCTTTATCAGTCACTGTACTTAATATTCAATTATCTCTATGTTCATCCACTGATCACTCTGAATAATCCCTTTTTTTACTCAGCCATAAAAAATAATGATAATCTCTTCATGTTGCAATCTTTGCCGAATTGTGTGTATAAATTGCTGTTTTAAGCTGGGTTAAATAGTATATCTTCATCTTGAGTAGGCTCAGTAGCAGGAGAACGCAAAACAAGAGAGTGATTGGATTTACACGCTCATTAATGCATTTCAGAGACATTAAATTAGTCCAAAAAAATATGAAATTCATAAAAATATATACATTTTATAAGCCCAGCCAATTGTAAATGGCACCTAATTTATACATGATAATAAAAAATTATAATAATTAAAATTAGTACGCAGGCTTTAAATGATTAAGTCTCTTTAAGTACTACATGCTAACATTAAATCATTTGATATATTGTACTTGTAAGCATATGTTTTTTACATTGTACTTATATTTAATAATACCTGCATGCAATTACATCTGTAATTAATTTTTGTAGTTACATCTAAAGTTACAAACCTTAACCAATACTTAAACCTAACCTTAACTTATAACACCTCAATAGCAGCAAAAGTGTTTTACCTTACACTTTATTTTAAGGTATCATTGTTACAGTGCAATTATACAATAAATACTGAGTGATATTAATTCAACAACATGTACTTACTATATAAGGTTAGGAGGATTAGGGTTCACTTTGGGATTAGTTGTTTGTGATTATGGTTAATATTACAGTAAATGTGTAAAAAGGCATTGTAAAATAAAGTGTTACCATGTAGGTACCTACTGTAATATTTAGTTTTTTATTTTTGCATTTTTTTTTTTTACATAGGCTAAGAATGTAGTTAT